>PVKV010033901.1:0-18235 GCA_004027835.1 Alouatta palliata
TTTTTTTTTTTTTTGAGATGGAGTCTCACTTTGTTGCCCAGGCTGGAGTGCAGTGGCACAATCTCAGCTCACTGCAACCTCTGCCTCCTGGGTTCAAGTGATTCTCCCGCATCAGCCTCCCAGGTAGCTAAGAGTACAGGCGTGTGCCACCATGCCCAGCTAATTTTTTATATTTTTAGTAGAGAGAGAGTTTCACTGTGTTAGCCAGGATGGTCTTCATCTCCTGAGCTCATAATCTGCCTGCCTCGGCCTCCCAAAGTGGTGCGATTACAGGTGTGAGCCACTGCACCTGGCCCCTAGCCCTGTCTTAAAGCGCCTCACCTGGAGGCCAATAATCCAATTCGGAAATTAGCAAATGTAAATCTTATAACTATTGGATCTTCTTCTGGTTGTCTATATGGTTATATATGCGTTATGTGTGCAATGTCTATTAAAAAGAGCTCTAATTAATTGGCCTAAGAAAAATAAGTGCTTAAATAAAATATTTTTAAGGAAAATGTTAAGCAAAGTAACAGTGTATATTGCCATTTTACTTTATTCTTTTGTTGAAGAAATATTGTGGGGTTTTATTATGTGTGTGCGCTTTTGCTCGATGTCCCAGTTAGCTGTGCTAAGATATAGCAGTACTATTTATGGTTTAAGTCTTAATTCTTAAGTATTTTCTCCAGCTCTAACATTGTTTTCTAAAGACACACTAAACTGTATTACACAGTTCAAAATTTAATTACTTAAAAGATCAATCAGGGCATTGTTCCTGGTCTTAAATTTAATAGCAAACACAAGACATGTATATTACCACGATAGTAAGTTTTTAAAGTTTTTCTTTGACATTTAAAACCGTGACAACAGATATTCACATTTAATGTTTACAGAAACTTAACAATGTCTTTATTAATAATTTTATTATAAAATTTCATAAACTGTGTTTTTCAAAATAAGTTTATATCAAAACCAGCTTCCCAGAAATGCTAATAGTTAAATATGTCAATGTACGAAATAAATCATTCACTTGTACCCATGAGGAAGATTTAGTGTTATTGGCATTCACAGTGAAAAAAAAAAAAAGAAAATCTTTCATTTTAAACATTAGATTAGGAAACGTTATATAACTTGGAACTTTAGTAGTATATACACTAGCATTAGTTTATATACTACTTTTGCCATTGGGGAGTTCAAGTTGAAATGTCCCTCAGTCATATAGCTTTGGAGTATATCTTCCATTTATAATTTCTGCTCAGATAATTGAATAGTTTGCCATCTAGGTTATTTTTATTTATACTATAAAACAAAAGTATACACTACTAAAGTTCCAAGTTATATAACATTTTCTAATCTAATTTTAAAAATAAAACTTGTCCAGTTTATACTTAGAATACTGCACATTTTCTATATATGAGTCATGAATGAGTCTGAAGATTAGTATCTATGTAGATTCAGTCAGTTCCAACCACGGATTTGAGTTATTATACTATATAACCCTATAAAATATATAAAAGTATTATTACTTTGCCTTTATAACAAAACTCAAGAGTCTGTTTCAATTTATAAATTCAGCATTTAAGCAAAGTGATTTTAGTTCCCAAAGCTGGAGGAAAAAAAATCACAAAGCCATGAGGGAAGAAGGGAATAGGCCTTACTGCCGCATATTTTTCTCTTGTGGTGGTAAGGTAGAGTCTCCTTTCCAGAATACTTTATTATATTTCACTTGTAGACCTGATTTTCTGTGTCAAAGTATAATTCTCATGCTTAAACTCTACCCTAAAAAAGCAAAAGAAAGTTGTCTTCATTGTATAAACATTCATCACTTTAACAAGATAATAAGGGAACAAAAGTTAGGATTCAAGTTGAGTGATAATACTGTTTCAATGTTTCAATGAGCATGTCCCTAAAATAAACCAGAACTGGCAGTTAATTTAGGCATCTAGAAAATTTCAGTTCCCACCAGTAAAAATATCATGAGTGGCTAGTGCACCTTAAGAAAATCTGGCATACTGAACAAATAATGTTCATGTGGGAGCCAGGAGCTGGGTAAGCCTTGCCTTTAGACTACTCTGTGACTACAGAGATAAAGCCAGCACTTTTGGAACTAATAAGGCTTGACTTGTCCATATCATAAAGAATATTGCCCAACTGAACTTTGCTCCTACCGGTTCAGCAGTCACTTATTTCTACCTAAGCACTCACCTTCCGATTTTACCCAAGTATTAGGATTTTTTAAAAAGCATTATATTTGAGAGTTACTTTGTCCAAATTACAAAATGAGTCAGTGTTTAGTTTCAAGTGACCCAAAAAAAAAAAAAAAAAAAGAAATTAACAGATTTTACATTAAAGTTAAAAATTGCAGCTGGGTGTGGTGGCTCACGCCTGTAATGCCAACACTTTGGGAGGCTGAGGCAGGTGGATCACCTGAGGTCAGGAGTTCGAGACCAACCTGACCAACATGGCAAAACCCTATCTCTACTAAAAATACAGAAAAATTTGCTGGGCATGGTGATACATGCCTGTAATCCCAGCTACTTGGGAGGCTGAGGCAGGAGAATCGCTTGAACCCAGGAGGCAGAGGTGGCAGTGGGCCAAAATCGTGCCACTGCACTCCAGCCTGGGCAACAAGAGTTTCAGTTTTTTAAAACACCATCTCAAAGAAAAAAAAAAAAGAAAATTGCTAAAAGTTACTATTATAATATGTAATTAAAACTGCTGAATATGGATTTGTATGTAAAATGTATAAAAACAGTAAAAAGTGTTTTTAGTTAAAAATTATAAGAAGGCATAAAAATATACATTTTGCTTATGAATAAAACGGTCATAAAATTAAATAAAGTGAATGGTTTAAGTAAACTGCAAAAACGCTATAAAAGTTAATGCTACAAAGAAAACTCTGTCTGTAAACATATTAACTAAACTCAAAAGGGTATTACATGTTTTTTTTCTGTAAATTGAACACTAAAATAAAAGCACCACAAGATTTTCTTAAGATGCTAATCAAAAACTCGTCAAGGGTTATAACAGGTATGTAAAAATCTTACTTCATAGTCAAACTGGTTAAAATTAAATAAAATTATCTATAAGTTTTCATTAAAATTAGGGTTAACATTAATAACAAACTAATGCAAGGGTAAAATTTAACTTTCTCTCTTAAACAGAATTTTCATATAATAGCAAAGGCTAATAAGTAGTTTGTGTTTTCCAGATTGTTAACTCATCATTTTGGCAAAAGAAAACAAAATAAACAAACATAAAACAACTTACCTAAAATTCTATTTCATAAAACCACGGGTTTTAAATTTTAAACCTATTTAGCAGCATTTCTGAAATCAAACTTTAGTCTCTAGGTTGTCTTTCCCAACCCCTGGCTTTGGGTGTTGCACAGGACCCCATACCATATGAAAAGAGGTAAACAATTATTTGGCAACAAAAAATTGCCAAAATAATTTCTAATAGGTTATATTTTAGGGAATAATATTAATATATGTTCCAAAACTGTATGGGATGTCTAAGGCTCTCGTGTCTAAATATGTGCTATTAATCACAATTAAAGTTATGTTGGGTTATTATAAAACACAAAAATGACCAAATTTCTTTGACAATTGTGTTTCTAATTTTATCCAAACTGGACATTTTTTTACAGATGATTGTTATTTTGCCTTAATTCTCTTTCAAAACATGGTTTATATTCAAGCTGTGGAACTTTAACAAGTTCTTTCAAATGCAAGTTACTCACAACAGCAACAACAACAAAGCAAACAGAACTCATGAAAAGCAAAAATGTTTATAAATATCAAGCAAACAACGGTTAATAAAATGGACTAAACTAATAGAAAACAAAAACGAATTTCTACCTTTTGCTTAGAACACTGCTAACCTTTATCTTATTTTTCAGAGTCAAGAAAACTTGCCTTAAGCTAGCTACAGCCTTTAACTAAGTAAAATATACTCCTGTAAATAGAATTTAAAGCATGTTTGTTTTCCTCTGCCCAGTTCCTCTAGAATTTGAAAACTAATTATAAGTATTCTTAAATTACAATACAGTTGTTTGCATCAGTGCAATAAGAATTTGTTTTCTTTTGTAACAGAACACAATTGAAGAAATTGGTTATTTTACGAAGGCTTTCACTGGAATGGTACGCTCTCCTTTAAGGAATCGAACTTCACTTACGAAGCCAAGAAAGCCCTTGGAAACTGGCCTCATATTCTGTGTACACAGACCCTGTTCAGGGTTTCTGATCTATGGTAAATAAAGAATGTCACTTTCTGACAGCCCAGGAATCCCAAGTTATCTTAGAACCTCAAGAGGAGAGGAATTCACCCAACTCAGGTATTTAATGGTACAAATTCATGGCTGGGCTGGGCTTTAATGTGTCTTATCTCAAATTCCTTCTATATAGTAAAGTTCCATCAAAGCCAATTTAAAAGGCCTATGTAGCAAATAATTATTCTTCATGCACTGTATATAATAAGTAAGCCAAATATAATAAAGCAAACCAGTCCTGCCATGATTTGCCTTTTAATAAAAACGGGAACCTGAAGAGTGAAAATTATGTTTCGAAAACTATAGCACACTTGTTGTTAAATTCTAGTCTTGGCCAGGCGCTGTGGCTCATGCCTGTAATCCCAGCACCTTGGGAGGCTGAGGTAGGCAGATCACAAGGTCAGGAGTTCAAGATCATCCTGGCTAACACGGTGAAACCCCATCTCTACTACAAATACAAAAATTAGCCAGGCATGGTGGCATTTGCCTGTAGTCCCAGCTACCCAGGAGGATGAGACAGGAGAATCGCTTGAACCCGGGAGGCAGAGGTTGCAGTGAGCCAAGACTGCGTCATTGCACTCAAGGCTGGGCAACAGAGCAAAACTCTGTCTCAAAAAAAAAAAAAAAAAAAAAATTCTAGTCTTGCCTAATGTTTTTCATTTTTCTCTACAGTTTAAATTATATCCATTACAGAAATCAACTCTTGGATACATCACACTCAAATCAAAGCCTAAAGACCTGAAAAAGCAACCTCTAACAGCCCAGAAAAATGTCCTAGCAATGCAAAAAAAAAGAAAAAAGAAATCTTAAGCTGACAATCATAAAAGATAAGTAACTAAGTGAAAACTACTCATCTTACTCAGTCTCAACCCTACCTTACCAAATACTTTTTATCGTTTCTACCTCTCCTTTTAAGCCAAATATTAAAACCTTTTTTAATGGAAATTATTTACTATGTCACCCTTGCAGGAATTGCTTTATTCACTCTATTATTTGCAGTAGGACTATATACTATAGCATCCTCAGGGTGGAATATTGGACAGAGAATCTCAATTACTGTAGTATTTTGCTTAATTATTATCCTCATAGCAGGAATAAAAGTTACTAACAAAAAATAACACATGGGTCTTTCCAAACACACACCTCTGCCTGTCACTAGGAAAGAAACGTTGCTTCTGTCTCAATCAATCAGACCTAATAAAAAACTCTGCTGAAAAGCCTAGGACCAATGCCTTTACCCTGCCTAATCAACCTTTTTCAAAAATTTTTAACCAACAGAATCATGGCCATTTTGCAGACAACTACCCAAAAACATCTACAGACAGTGTTGCTCCTGCAGTCAACCCAAGACCAAAAAAACGCTTCGCCCCCACCATCAGCAGGAAGTAGCCAGAAAGAACACACTGCCCCTTGTCCTTTTATAACTATAGGATCTGAAACGATAGAGCAAGAGAAACATCACCTTGGACAAACACTGCCACTTTAAGTTCCAGCTCTCTTTCAAGTCTCCTGCATTTTAAAGAAATCACTTCTCTTCTAACTACAAGCAGCCAGAAAGAGCAGACAGTAAAACACAGAGAAGACAGCTGAGGCATGGAGGGAGGTGGGGGGATAGTCTCTTGAGTAACTGCCAAACTTCACCCTCATACAATGGGACCCAGTAAAACAGTTGGCCTTAATAAGCACATTTTCCTTCAGGTGCACTAAGATAGGGGAGCCAAAAGCAGACTCAGGGGGGATATGCCTGCAGCTGCAGAAAGATGTATAGGAACAGACACACAACTCTCCCTCCCAGATAAGCACAACAAAGAGACACAGAGGCAGTCCAAGCCTCTGATAAACTCTCCCACCCTGAATCCTTAAAAACTCTTAGTGTATAAGAAAGTGCAGCTTCTTACCTAACTCAGTCAGAAGTCTCTCTCAAGTCTGAAATAAGCCTGTTGACTGTCAAGCCACCCTTCCTGTTGCTCTCCTTTAATTCTTACAGTAGGCACACGTTTAGCAGCTAGTGCTAATGATGCACAAGCAACTTAGTTCTAGTCCATGTGTCTTCCTGACCATCACACTCACAGGCAGACTTTCAAGACAGGGAAGGTAGAAACTGCCATGCCTCTTAGAAGCGGTGTAACATCACTTCAGCCACATTCTACTGGCCAAAGCAAGTCATAAGACCAGACCAAGGGTGAAGAAATAGACTTCACCTATCTATGGAAAGAGCAGTGAAGTCACTTTGCAAAGGGGTATGCATACTAGGAAGGGAAGTATTTATGACAATAATTTCAGATCTACCCCAAGGAGGCACACAGTACTTGAAAGCATCTAGTTTTGCTATTGCAGATGGTAACAGAAACAAAGCAACTGTATGTAGCCAATAGTTCCGGTAATGGACTCCTAATCTCTTTCAACTTCCTAAATTTATCAGCAGCTGCAAAGATAAGTGCCTCAGCATGCACTAACTTCCCTCTTAACCTCTCTATTCTAGCCACATTGGTTTCTGAATTGATAACATTATTTACATCTACGCTTTTTCAGACAACAGTAAAACTTTGCTTTATTTCCAGTATATTTTGCATTGTTGCAGTAAATCTGTTTTTACTTTTATTCAACACATTATAAACAGTAACCCATTTACTTCTTGGATCCAGTGAGGCTTTTGAGATTTCGACTGTCAACCTATTCTTGCTGCTTCATAGGTGACCTGCAATTTCTCCCTGGAAGCTTTTAGAATTTTCCTTTGTCTTCGATCTTCTTAAATTGCACTATAATCTTTCTGTGGTTATATATTTTTATCTATACTATTCAGCACTCTATCGCCTTTTCAATCGAAAGCATTTTATCTTTCTTTAAAAGTAGGGAATTCACAGCCGTTAGCTGTACAAGTATTTCCTCCCTTCTGTTCATTTTTTCTCTCCCTTTGAGAACCTTCTTTAATGACAGTTGTCACTCTACTTCTAGTTTCCATGTCTTTTTACTCCATGTTTTCCATCTCTTGATTCTTTCCTAATGCTTTCTGGGGCTGGTATTCAACATAATCTTCTAGTTCTATAATTAGCTCTTTATTTGTATCCACTGTGCATTCAGTTTACTTATTAAATTTTTTATTTCAACTATTTAGTTTTCAATAATATTTCCATGTGACTTTTCCTTAAGACTGCAGTCTTAAGGAAATCTTTTTAGCTTTTTTATATTTACAACTTATATTCATAGATGTAAAATAATTTTTAATTAAGTACAAAACTAAAAGGCTTAAAGCATTTGATGAAATACAAATCTATTTATGATAAAAATTCAGCAAGCTAGGAATGAAAAAATCCTTAAAATGAGAAAGGGCACCTACAATTACAAAGCTGCAGTGAACATCACACCGGGATGTTGTTTATATTCCATTAGTCACAGGTAGTTTATAGGTACAGTGGTCAGACATCCAAAATAGGTCTGACCAGGCTAAAATTATGTCAGCAGGACTGAGTTCCCTCTGGAGACTATAGGAAAGAAATCTATTTCTTTCTTTTTTCCAGCTTCAAAAAGCTGCCTGCAGCACTTGCCTCATGGTCATATTACTCTGTCTTCTGTTTTCATCCTAGCTCCTTCACAGACCCTCTTGTCTCCCTCCTGTAAGGCCCCTTGCGATAACATCTGACCACTCTGATAATCCAGGATAACCTCCCGATCTTAAATTCCTTAATCTAATCACATCTGTAAAGCCTCTTTTGCTGTGTAAGGTAACATTCACAAATACAAAATATTAGGACACGAACACTGCTGTGGTTGGAATGTGTCCTCCAAATTTCACGTGTTGGAAACTTAATCCCCAAATTCACATGTTTATGGTATTTGGAGGTGGGGCCTTGGGGAAGTAATTAAGATTAGATAAAGTCATCAGGGTGGGGCTCCCATGATGGGACTGGTGGCTTTATAAGAAGAGGAAAAGACACCTCCGCCAGCTCACCTTTGCCCTCCCTCCATGGGATGCCCTCCACCATGTTATGATGTAGTAGAAGGCCTTCACCAGATGTGGTCCTCTGACTTCCCAGCCTCCAAAACTGTAAGAAATAAATTTCTTTCCTTTATAAATTACCCAGGCTGTGGTAGCCCTTTACACCAACAGAAAATGGACAAAGATAGACATTTTTCTGTCTACCACATTCATCCTCCTACATTCACGTCCCATACTTTCTTTTCCATGATTTTTACAATCTAAGCCAAACCTGTTCAGCATTTTCTGTGTGTACTATGTTTCCTCACGCCTTCACAACTGCCAGTCCTTCTACTGAAATGGTGCTGGCCCTCCTGGTTATCTACCTGTGGAACTCTAAGAGACACAACAGAATCGTGGTTAAGAGGCCTAACTCTGCAGTCAGACTGCTTGGGTTCAAATACGAGTCTGCCACTGACTAGGGATTTTTGGTAAATTCTTTTGTTTTAACCTAGATCTAAATGCCAGATTGTAACAAATACAAGAAATAGAAAAACCAGGGAAACTGCACCACAAGGGAACAATTGCACAGATCCAGAATGTGGAACGTTCCACAGGCAAATATGACCTGGTTTGACAAACTGATGTTAAAAAAAAAAAAGGTGGCAGGGGTATGTGTGGGGAGGGCGGAGGTGGGAGGGTTGTTTAAAGAAGACTAAAAGAGATGATAACAAAATGCAAGCTGTAGGCCCATGTTTGAAAGCAGAGTCAAACAAACTAACTGTAAAAAGCACTGGTTGGGGCAGTCAGGGAAATGTGAGTCTACACCAGCTATCAGAGTATTAAGGACCTCTAAGTGTAATAATGACATTGTTAAGTATTTTTTAAAAATTTTCCTAAGATATACACCATAAACAGAGAGATATATTGAAAAGTTTTATTTAGGAGTGAACTGATGTATCTGGGATCTTTTCATTAATACTCTAGAAAAAAAAAAATTAGAGGGGAATTTATGAAACATGATTGGCAAACGGTAATTGCTGAAGCTAACTGATTGGGACAGGTTGACTATTCTTTACCCAAACACTTAGGACCAGAAGTGTTTCAAGGTTTTTTGGAATTTGGAATATTGGCATTCTATTTACCAGTTCCGTATCTCTAACTGGAAAACCTGAAATGCTCCAATGAGCATCTCCTTTGAGCTTGTGTCAGTGCTGCTCAACATTTTGGATTTTTGGAGCATTTCAGATCTTCAGATGCACAATGTGTACGTGGGAGTTGATTCTATTATGCCATGTGTTTGAAACTTTTCACAGTGCAGATGGTCCCTGACTTACAATGCTTTAACGTACAATTTTTTGACCTGTCAGGATGTAATCCCATTGTAAATTGAGCAGCATCTGTATATTTATTTAAAAATATATCTTCTCGGAAGCTTTTCCCCCCCAGGTTCTGCCAGAAAGTAATTTCCTTGTCCATCTTCCTTAACACTTTATTCACATTTTTGCCATCATAGTAATTATTATATGAATTTTTTATGCTTATGTTATTACACTGCACCTAAAATTTACTTCTCTTGTGTGCTTATCATGTGCAAGGGACTCTGCTATGTGCTGGGCACTGCGTGGTGAACAAAACAGACATGGTCTCTACACTGGCTTCACAGAGAGTATTTTACAGTGGAGACGGGGAGACAAACACCACCTAAGCAAACATGCAATTGCAACGGTGGGAGGCAAGTGAAGTCTGTGGAAAGGGTGTAATGTGGAAACTGAGGGACTTTCTCTAGAGAAGGTGATTAAGAAAGGCCTTTCAGAAGATGAAATCCTTAATCTGACACCTAAAGGATTCTATCATGTGTGAATGAATGTGTGTGCGCCTACCCACGAAATTGTGTGTGCCAATTCCAGGCCGGGCGCTATGGCTCACGCCTGTAATTCTGTTACAGAAAGGGGTCCTGATCCAGATCCCAAGAGAGGGTCCTTGGATTTCCCACGAGAAAGAGTTTAGGGTGAGTCCGCAGTGCAAAGTGAAAGTAAGTTTATTAAGAAACTAAAGGAATAAAAGAATGGCTACTGCATAGACCCCTAAGGGCTGCTGGTTGCCCATTTTTATGGTTATTTCCTGATGATATGTTAAACAAGGGGTGGATTATTCATGCTTCCCCTTTTTAGACCATATAGGGTAACCTCCTGAAGTTGCCAAGGCATTTGTAAACTGTCATGGCGCTGGTGGGACTGCAGCAATGAGGACGACCAGAGGTCACTCTCATCACCATCTTGGTTTTGCTGGGTTTTGTCAGCAAGGTCTTTATGACCTGAATTTTGTGCTGACCTATTTCATCCTGCGAGTTAGAAGGACTTAACCCCCTAGAAATGCAGCCCAATAGGTTTTAGCTTCATCTTACCCAGCTCCTGTTTAAGATGGAGTTGCTCTGGTTCACATGCCTATGACAATCCCAGCACTTTGGGAGGCCAAAGTGGGTGGATCACTTGAGGTCAGGAGTTTGAGACCACCCTGGCCAACATGGTGAAACCCCGTCTCTGCTAAAAATACAAAAACTTGCTGGGCATGTTGGTGGGGGCCTGTAATCCCAGCTGCTCAGAAGGCTGAGGCAGGAGAAGGGCTTGAAGGCAGAGGTTGCAGTTAGCTGAGATTGCACCACTGCACTCCAGCCTGGGCAACTGAGTGAGACTGTGTCCAAAAAAAAAAAAAAAAAGAAATTCCAAACACCCTTTTCTCCCAAGTGATTGTATTAGGAAGTTAGGAGTGGGGCCTTTGGGAGGTAATCAAGATGAGATGGTCATGAGAGTGGGGCCCTCAGGATCCAGATTATAAATAGCCTTAGAGGGCCGGCTTCTTCACTTGTTTAGAAACTTGTTCGTGATGTGCAGTGTGGAAAACAGCTCTCACAGAGCCCTCTCCTTGCTGGCTCCCAGACCTCCCACTTAGAGCATCTAGTCTGGGGGACTTCGTCTAAGCCACCTGTCTATGTCTCTTAGTCACAGCCGCCCTGAACCTATTAGCCTGTACTTTGCTGAAGCATTTAGCATAAAATGAAATTAATATAAAAATGACACGTGTTCATTGCGGAAAATGTGAAAAATACCAAAAAGATCACTTCTGTCATCTAAAAACGACCAGTACATACATCTTGGCGTAAGTTTCTTCCAGTAACTTTCTTTCCTATGAATGTGCTTCTTTTTTTTGCTTTTGTGATACGGAGTTTTGCTCTTGTTGCCCAGACTGGAGGGAAATGGCGCGATCTCAGCTCACCACTTCCGCCTCCCGGGTTCAAGAGGTTCTCCTGCCTCAGCCTTCCAAGCAGCTGGGGTTACAAGCTTGCGCCACCATGCCCAGCTAATTTTGTATTTTTAATAGACAGGGGGGTTTCTCCATGTTGGTCAGGCTGGTCCTGAACTCCCGACCTCAAGTGATCCACCCACATTGGCCTCCCACAGCGCTGGGATTACAGGTGTGAGCTACCATGCCCAGCCGAACATGTGTTTTTAAGCTAGGGTCAATATTAAGAAACCAAAAGAATTTTTAAACATCATTTTTAATCCCCTTACTCAAGAATTAATTAGCACTGTTATTCTTGGAAGCCGCAGAATATTATTTTACTCCCTCAAGCTTTCCATGGCTTGGGTCTGCCCTGGTTTTGAACAGCAGGTTAGGCTACAGAAAACAAGCTGGGTCTCACGCTCATTTCTCTTTTCTTTGTAGAGACGGGCTCTTGCTCTGTTGCCCAGGCCTGTCTGGAACTCCTGGGCTCAAGCGACTCTCCGTCTCGGCCTCCTGAGTGGCGGGGCCGCTGGCGCTTGCCGCCACTACGCGTGGCTCCGCGGGCTCCACTCTCCACACTCGCCTGGGGCGCACCAAGAGCTCCGGACGGCCCAGGCTGGAAGCTCAGCAAGGGCAGGGGCGGCGGAACGGCTGCGCGGGACACAGCCACGCTGCGGCCGCTCGGCGCTCCCCTCACCCAGCCGACACCGCAGCCGCCCTCCCCTCACACTGCAGAGCCTTTCTGTATTCTACTACTTTTCAAAGTGGACCGAGGTTTCTGGCTCGAGCCTGAGGGAACATAAGGCGGGACGAGGAGCGCCAAAACAGCGCAAGACAGACAGCTTCCGTTTAAAGCTTTGTGGCCCGCGCTTCCGGCCTCGACCGACTGCGTCATCACCAAACCCCGTGATACCTCACGCCGCTCTCAGGTCCTCCGCTCCAACGGTTCCGTGTCCTGGAACATTCCACGGTCCTGCGCACAAGCTCCACTGCCCTTAACGTCCCGACTCCGCCCTCCTCTGGCCACGCCCCTGCCCGGCAAACGTGCGGCACCGATTCTCCACTTCTTCCAACGGGCAACCTCGCAACAGGTCTCTGATTGGCTGATCCGGGAAGCCGAAACCGCGAGGTGGCGTCGACGATAGGCTGGTAGCCGGCTGACTTCCGCAGAAGGTGATTGGTCGGCGCTGCTGTCCAATCGGCGGCGGGCTGTCGGATTCAAATCGGGATCGTTGGGACTGCGGTCGTTACTCTCTGGCGAGTCGTTGCTGTGGCCGGACGTGTGCGAGTTGTCTGCTGCGCCCGCTCTTCGTGCTCTCTTATTTCCATCAGCGCGGCAGCAGGATGGCCCACAAGCAGATCTACTACTCGGACAAGTACTTCGACGAGCACTACGAGTACCGGTGAGCGGCTTTTTCAGACCCCGAGCCGGCTCCCTCGGCCGGGGCCCCCGCGGGCGGGACGACCAAGGCGGAGCAGGGAGTGGGGGCCAGGGGCCTGGGGGGCGGAGCCCGGGGCCGGAGGGCTAGGGCTGGGGTGCGTGGTCGCTGCCTCCTGTCGCCCCGGGCAGTCCGCCGAAGTTGGGTGCGCGGCCGCACGCCGCCGGTTGGGCCTTTGTTTGGTGTACGCGGAGGGTGAGGGAAGAAGGCCCAGCGGGCGGCGTTTAGTGCCTGGAGAGGAACCAGCGCAACTTGAGGGGCTCGGGCTCCTGGGCGACGCCGAGTGACCAACCGGTCACTCTCCTCTCGGCTGTGGCAGAAGTAACTAGACCGTTCAGTAACTGGTCTCAGTTCCAGCTCTTTGAACCAGACTCGGAAAACCCACCTAGAGCCGTCGTTTTCCCTTCGCAGCCGTGCCACGCACTTTTCCCCCTTCGCTGCCTGGGTGGTGGAACTTTTACTGGTTTCTGGTTTACAATGGTAGTTTTCATCTGTTAGCAGAGAGGAACACACCTCATTTTCTTGTTTTTGAAGTGAGTGGTACCAAGAATTAGCTTTGGGGGGGAGCCCCCGAAAAATAAGCTTGATGGGATTTCAAAATGTTTATTGGGTATGGTGATTTAAGCCATTATAGGTTAGCCGCAGACATACAATTAAGGACGTTATTAAAGGAGTTTCATTTTAAGGCCGATTAAGAACTTAAGTGGACTTTTCGGCATTATTTTCTGCTCGTGTACACTGGCCAAATTTTTGGCTTCGAGGAACTTTTGCATTTGAGTCCTGAAGCGATGTGCAGTACTAGAACGTAGTGGCTATAATCGATGAGTAAAATCAGACAAATTTTAAATGGCTCTGAGAGAAGGGGACGGGGACATTTAAAATTTGTTGTCCTTATTGTATGTGGAACACTCATTTAGGGCGTGGCTTCAAAGACCAGTCAACCCCTTGTCTTACTAGGTAGTGACTAGAACGCTGTATTCTGGGTTACTACCAGGATTTAGGGGAGATAAAGCCCATGCCATCGGCCAAATTTCGACCTTATTTTCTGTCTGCTGCCCTTGTAGGTTAGATTTCTACGACTGCTATTTAAGGAAGAAATAACAAAACAGTGGGTGGCTTCTCTTTTTCTCCCCCTCCCTAGTAACATGGAAGTCTGTTTTCACATGAGGAATACTGAAGATTTCTATGGGTAGTAATAATTGCACCCTTTTGTATTCCTAGCTAGAAAAATCTTATGTTTTTCTGGCTGTAGGTAAATTTCAAGTAGATTGTCTTAACCTTATAGTAATGATAAACTGTACAGTTCTAATCGTGTAATATGCCGGCCTAGTGTTGAATTATGTAATGTTAATCAAGAGCCCTACTGAGGATATTCAATAATGAACACAATGTAAACCATAATAACCTTACTAAAACCTGGAAAATTATTCTGAAACGCATCTGGTGCCAAGTGTTTAGGATAAGGATTTAAGGGTTTGTACGAGTTTCTTATAGGGCATAATATTGAAAATCAAGCTATTTCAGACTTCTTTCTATTGGCAGTAAGTCCATATTTTAGTTTTAATATACTCAACTGATTTGTGTGTGGAATGTATAGAAGCAAGTTTACATATCTGAAGTGATTTATTTTAATTCAATAAAAATTAGAGCTGGTATTAAGTGGCCAAGCCACTAACCTTTACGAAACAGGATAGTAATCTCCACAAATAATTTTAAAGGGGAATAATTTTAAAGTGATAATGCAACACTAAGGCATGAATCTAGGGTAGTTTGTATTAATATATAATGGTGCAGCATGCAATGTATATTTCAAAGGATAGTCTTTATTTTTCCCAGTGAACAGTTTTCTTTGATTTTTATTGATTACAAAATTAATTTCCTAGTCTTTTTACATGAGGGTCTTATGTTTCTAAGGGCATAACAGTGGGTGCCCCCACCCCCACGTCATGGAAGTCTGTTTTTACAGGCGAAGAACTGAGGATTTCTCTGGGCAGCTTTACAAATTAGTAATAAGCACTGTTTTGCATTTCAACTGAAATAAACGTTAGATTTTGGAAATAGTTGTCCTTGCATGTAGTTAGTTTGCAAACTATCTCTGTGGCAAAATACAGGTAGAATCCTCATACGGGCTGGATGCTACTTAAACATTTTTCCTTTATAAAGAAACGCTGATGGAGGAGAGCCTGTTTCCGTGTTTATGGAGAAACAAGGATGGTAATTTCTATCTAAATAACTTGTTGGTAGATTTACTTACTCTAAATCTGAAAGAAAAGGTATAAAAACACTACATTTCTCTTTGAGACTAATCAACAATATAGAAGATAGAAATAAGATAACAGATTTATGTGTAGAGCCTTAAAAGTTAGATGTTAAAGCAGCATTTCAAGAATGTGGGTGATAACTGGTAAGAACTACTAAAAGTCACCATATAGTTCACTGGAATTGGTAAAAACTACAAATTATGGTAGTAAGCTATGACTTGGTGGCTTTAAGGCAATCTAGCAACATAATAGAATTTTTCTGAGGCTCACTTTGCCCTGCAAATAAATTGGTACTTAAATAACCAGCCACAGACTAAATTTAAGTTGATGACGGCTTGGTGCTTATAATGGATTAGGCATTCAGTTAACTGTGTCTGAATGTGACCATATTGCACCTCATTCATCCCTAGCCAGCTGACTCAGACAGATATCTTAACACTGGTTAAAAATTTGGGCTGGTGGTTATAAAGTATAAAACAGTTATAAAACTGTTGCTACTTCTGGAGATGGTCGATATGGGGCTGAGAATTGTGACTTTTATAAAGTCCTTTTTAATGATAATTGAGTAAAAATTCTTAATCAATTTGGAAAGGAGATTTGTTTGGCAAATCTTTGACAAAATGCTTTGGGATGCTATTAACAATGATTTTTCTTGAGAATTTCAAAAGGCTACAATTGTACATACTATTGATGGTTTAACTTTGAAGGTTATTCCATGCTTGCCTAATAAACTGAACAATGTAAATTTTGGATGTAAGTCAGTAAGTTAACTGGAAAACTGAGGTTGCACATAATGTGTATGTGCAGTTAGTGGTTTTCTGTTTTTAATTTTGAATAAAGTACTTGAAGTATAAAGCAACTTCTGGAGCATACAAGGACTAGTAGCTACTACAAAGCTATGTTGAGTAAGAGGAAACCCAAATTAACTGTAACAGACTTTTTCCTTACATAAAAATCTAATAATCTGGGGCAGGGATAACAGCTCTATAGTCAGAGACTAGGCTGGGTCCTTACCTCTTGTTGTTTTACCATTCTCAATTTACAGTTGCTTCTGTAGTCCTGGAATCCTGCTCTGGCTTCCTTCTCATATTAATGTGCATTCAACAAGAAGGAGAAAGAGTTTGGCATGTTCTCTCCCTTTGAGAACACTTTCCATATAAGTTAAACATTTCTTACATCT
Organism: Alouatta palliata; assembly: GCA_004027835.1. Lineage (NCBI taxonomy): Eukaryota > Metazoa > Chordata > Mammalia > Primates > Atelidae > Alouatta > Alouatta palliata. The sequence continues at coordinate 16,331 of PVKV010033901.1, forward strand.
TGTTGGCTTATGATTTGGAGGCTGGTAACCATATCCTCAGCTTATATTTTGAGGTTCTATTCCTGAAGATTAAGGCAACTAGTAAGCATTCTCTGTTAAGAGAAAAAAATTAATCCTAAGGAAAATGCCTTCTGCTTTTGAATTGTGCACTCTGAGCTCCCTAATTTGAACATAGGCCATCACAAATTAGAATTATAGGTAGTAGAGTGTAGTTCTCAATATTAAAGCAACATAGAGTCGCTAAAGGTACATGTATAAAGAGACAATTGTAGAAAAGGCACTGGACTAATACTTGGCTGTATCTTTTAATAGGCATGTTATGTTACCCAGAGAACTTTCCAAACAAGTACCTAAAACTCATCTGATGTCTGAAGAGGAGTGGAGGAGACTTGGTGTCCAACAGAGTCTAGGCTGGGTTCATTACATGATTCATGAGCCAGGTAAGCTTTGCTATATTATAGTAAAAGCACCAATTGTTGAAATATTGGTGGTATGGTTATCAAAATTTTTTAAATATTGACATCAAATGATATCTCAAAGTAATTCTTCTGATTGTTTTTTGGGGTTTTTTATTTTTATTATTTTTTTTGAGACGGAGTCTCACTCTGTCGCTGAGGCTGGAGTGCAGTGGCACAATCTTGGCTCACTGTAACCTCCGCCTCCTGGGTTCAAGTGATTGTCCTGCCTCAGCCTCCCGAGTAGTAGCTGGGACTACAGGCAAGTGCCGCCATGCCTGGCTAATTTTTTTTCTTTTGTATTTTTAATAGAGAAGGGATTTTACTGTGTTGACCAGGATGGTCTTGATTTCCTGACCTCTTGATCTGTCCACCTCAGCCTCCCAAAGTGCTGAGTTACAGGCATGAGCCATGGCACTCAGCCTTGACTGTTTTTTAACTGACTAATTTCTTGACTCTGGAGAGAGTTCCAATTTTCTGCTAAATAAAATACCACAGGAGTGAAAGTAATGCATTATTCTATCTGAAAAATCATGTAAAAAGTAAATTTTGAAAAATATATGTTTTAAAATCTGTGTAATATATCCTAAGGTGTTCTTTTCTGTGTGTGGATATCAATTTAATTTAAAGTGATTCACTCTTCAGCCCTCTTAAAGGATAGTTATCTACCACATGAAGTTTAAATGAGGTAATAGCATATTAACTCAAATGTGCTTGTGGGTACCTTATGCTATTATGTGGTATTTACCAAAAGTTTTTCAGATATTAAATAGTAAACTATACTAAAACAGTGTGGATTTAATTCTATTTTTGGATTATCAGTAAATCTAAGTTACACATTTCTAATGCTTTGAACAAAATTTGAAGATGTGCTATAGAAGCTGAAGTAGGTGGAACTAAAACTATCTTGCTTTCTACTCTGCTGTTAAAGAAAAAGCATTGCATCAAAAACTCTAAAAGGACTATCACTTTCTTGGGACTGGGGTATGTGAAACAATCTGTGGGGATTAGCGTTAGTATGAGATCTTGTAGGTGATTTGAAAGAGGTGTTTTTCCCTATAAAGAGGTAATCTTCTTACTTTTACTTTATTTACTGTAGACAGTAACTTTAAAGTAAAATTCATTTTAGATACCTCAAACCAGTTAATAGTGGACTTAGTTTATTTTATTCTCACTTAGTTGAGAATGCATTTGAATTTCTGTTGAGTATATGGAAACCATATTAAAATGATAAAAAACATTTTCTTTCCACAGAACCACATATTCTTCTGTTTAGACGACCTCTTCCAAAAGATCAACAAAAATGAAGTTTACCTGCGGAATGTCAAATCTTTTTCAAATTTAATGTATATGTGTATATAAGGTAGTATTCAGTGAATACTTGAGAAATGTACAAACTTTCATCCATACCTGTGCATGAGCTGTATTCTTCACAGCAACAGAGCTCAGT
>PVKV010033902.1:0-18235 GCA_004027835.1 Alouatta palliata
GAGTGGATATGTTTGCCTTATTTCTGATCTTAAGAGGGACAACATTCAATCTTCTACTATTAAGTAAAACAACAGCTGTACGTTTTTTTGTAGATCCTCTTTATCAAGTTGAGGACCTTCCCTTCTATCTAAGGTTTTTATCATGAATGGATGTTGGATTTTGTCAAATGTCTGAAGTTTTTGTCTTTGCTTTTTTGTTTTTTACTGTCCCTGTTGTGAGACCATACAATTTTTCTTAAGTCTGTTAATATACTGGATTATGTTGATTAGTTTTCAAATACTGAGTAAGCCTTGCATCCTTAATATATATCTCACTTGGTCATGGTGTATAATCATTTTTATATATTGCTCAATTCTACTTGCTACTACTTCGTCAAGGATTTTTGTATCTCTGTGTATGAGGGATATTGGTCTGAAGTTTTATTCTTGTCCTGTCTTTGCCTAGGTTTTGGTATAGGGCAATATTAACTTCCTGGAATCAACCAGGAAGTGCCCTTTCCTCTTCTGTTTTCCGAGAAAAGTTATGTAGACTTGGTGTTGATTCTTCCTTAAACATTTGTTAGATTTATCCAGTAAAACACCTGGGTCTGGAGATTTCTTTTCAGGGAGTTTTAAATTATGAATTTTATGTCCTCAATAGAATAGGACTACTCAAAATATTTATTTCTTATTATGTGTATTTTGGTAGTTTGTATTTTTTGAGAAATTAGATCATTTCATCTAATTTGTCAAATTTATGTATGTAGAGTTTTTCATAGTATCATTCCTTTATTGTCCTTTTGATGTCTATAGTGTCTGTAGTGATATTTTCAGTTTCATGATATTGGTAATTCGTGTCTTCTCTTTTTTTCTTTGTTACTTTTCTTAAAAGAATTGTCAATTTTATCAGTCTCTTAAAAACCATCTGTTTGTTTAATTGATTTTCAGTTTTGTTTTTCTGTTTTCTGTTTCAAGGTTTCTGATCTTATCCTTATTTTCTTCTTTGTGCTTGTTCTTTGTTTATCTTGATTTTCTTTTTCTAGGTCTTTGAGATGGAAGCTTAATCATTGATTTTAGTGCTATAAATTTCCCTCTTAGCATTTATGTCGCTGTATACCACAAATTTTGACATGTTATAGTTTAATTTTTATTCAGTTCAATGTATTCAAAAATCCCACGAGCCTGATCTTTGACCCATGATTACTCAGAGGTATGTCATATAGTTTCTCTCATATGGAGGCTTTCGTACTCTTCTGTTATTAATTTCTAATTTGATTCCATTGTGATAGAAAAAAACACTATGTATGATTTCAGTTATTTTAAATATGTTGACATTTGTTTTATGACCCATGATATGGTCTGTCTTGGCATTTGTTCTCTGGGCACTTGAAAAAATGTGCATTCTGCTATGGTTGGGTGGAGTATTCTACAAATGTCTATTAGATTCTGTCGGTCAATGATTTTGAGTTCTTCTGTATCTTTTCTGATGTTCTGCCTAGTTGTCCTGTCGATCGTTGAGGGAAAGGTTCTGAAGTTTCCTGCTGTCATTGTGAATATGTCTGTTTCTCCTTCCAGCTGTATTAGCTTTTGTTTCACATGTTTTGCAGCTTTGTTGTTTGGTGCATACATGCTTAAGATCATCTTGGTAGACTGACTCCTTTATCATTGTTTAATATTCTTTTCTCTCTTGTTAATTTTTTTTGTTCTGAAGCCTTCATTATATAATATTAATATAGTCTTTTTGCTTTCTTTTGATTTATATTTGCAAGATATATCTTTTTGCATTCTTTTACTTTCAACCTGCCAGTATTATTATATTTTAAGTGAGTTTTTGTAGGCAGCATATGGGTGAGTAATTTTCCTCCCAGTCTGCCAGTCTCTGCCTTTAATTAGTATATTTAGGATAATTTTATTTAATGTTATTAATGATATGTGAGAGTTTCAGTCTGCCATTTTATATTTTATTTTCTGTGGTTTTTGTTTTTCATTTCTGTTTTTTTTTTCCTTTCTGTGACTTACTTGAATGTTTTTAAGAAATTCATTTTGGTTTATCAGTAGTGTTTTTATTTCTTGATACAGCTTTTGTAATGGTTACTGCAGGTATTATATTATATATACGTAACTTATCAAAGACTACTGGTGTCATAACCTTACCAGTTCAAGTGAAATGTAGACAAGTTACCTCCTGTAGATCCCTTTACCCTTCCTTATTTATAATTGTCTTAACTGTTTACTCTGTATACATTTAGTACTACATCAGACAGTATTAACATTTTACATTGGCCATCAAACATAATTTAGAAAACTCAAGAAGAGAAGAGTAATTAGTGTCTACAGTATAATTTCCTTACTATGTTCTTTCTTATTTCCTAATGTTCCAAGGCTTATTCTTCTATTATTTCCTCTCCATTTAGAAAACTTCTTTTAGCCATTCTTTTTAGGGTAATTCTGCTGGTGACACATTCTCTTAGTTTTCTTTCATCTGAGAATATCTCAATTTGCACTTGATTCTTGAAGGACATTTTCAGTGGATGCAGAAGAATTCTGGGTTGACAATTCTGTTTTCTTCAGCAGCTGAAAAATGCTCTGCCACTTCCTTCTTGCCTCCATGGTTTCTAATGAGAAATCTGCTGTCATTCGAATTATTTTTCCACTAGATATAAGGTGTCATTTTTTTCTGATTTCAAGATATTTTCCTGTCCTGGAGTTTTCAGAAGTTTGAATATGATGTGTCTTGGTATGGATTTCCTTGTGTTTAATCCTTTTTAGTTTCACTCAGTTTCTTGAATAATCTATATCTCTTGCCAAGTTTGGGAATTTTTCAGCCATTATTCTTTTGAGTACATTTTAAAAAAATCTTCTTCTAGGACTTGAATCACACTGATGTTACGGTTCCACTGGCCCCTAAAACTCTGTTCATTTTTTTTTTTTAGTCTATTTGCTCTTTGATCAGATTGAGTAATTTTTATTATTCTATCTTCTATTTCACCAATTCCTTTTTCTTTCCTCTCTTCTGCTGTTAAGCCCATTCATTGAGTTTTAAGATTCTCTTCTTTATTTATTTCTAAAATTTCCATGTAGTGTCTCCATGTATCTCCTATTTCTTTGCTAAAACTATTTAAGTCTTTTTTTTATATATATATATACTTTTTATTGCATTTTAGGTTTGGGGGTACATGTGTAGAACATGCAAGATTGTTACATAGGTACACACATGGCAGTGTGATTTGCTGCCTTCCTCCCCATCACCTGTATCTGTTATTTCTCCCCATGCTATCCCTCCCCAACTCCCCACCCCCTGCTGTCCCTCCCCTTTTTCCCCCCGACAGACCCCAGTGTGTGATGCTCCCCTCCCTGTGTCCATGTGCTCTCATTGTTCAACACCCGTCTATGAGTGAGAATATGCGGTGTTTGGTTTTCTGTTCCTGTGTCAGTTTGCTGAGAATGATGGCTTCCAGGTTCATCCATGTCCCTACAAAGGATGCAAACTCATCGTTTTTGATGGCTGCATAATATTCCATGGTGTATATGTTTCCATTTGTTTCAAGAATGATTGTAATTTTTTATTGACATAATTTTATGGTAGTTCCTTTAAACTCCTCATTAGGTAATTCCAACATCTGTCACTTTGAGTTTGGCATATATTGATTAAGGTTTTTTGTCATTACATTTGAGATCTTCCTGTTTCTTGGTAGGGTAGATGACTTTTGATTGAAATCTTTATGTATTACATAATGCCACTCTGGATCTTATTTAAACCCTCTGTTTTAACTGACTTCCTTTGACACCACTCCAGAGCAGGAGGGGTGCAGATACCATCTTGCTATTGCCAGGTGTGGGTAGAATTTCAGGCTCATTTCCTCCCTAGATCTCCACTCATACCTCTCTGAGTAGTAGTGGTAGGAATGCATCATTTCTGCTATCTGCATGGTCTCCACTATAGCAGGAGGATGGGTTGGGCTACTTGCTACTGTTGGGTAGGAGGAGAGTCCAGCCTCCCCATGTGGTCTCTACTGACACCATGGGGAGAAGCTTTGTTACTGCCCAGTAAGTATGACTGGCTTGGCTCCCTGCTAGGGTTTCTCTGACACCACCTTAGCAGGGATGGAAAGAGCGGGTGGTGAGAGTCTCATTATAACCTTGCCAGCATGGGAGTCTCAGATCTCCATTCAGCCTTTGCTGGAGTGGGTGGTGGGGAGGTCATAGTTTTCTTCTGTGGGGTCTGCCTGGAGCAGAGCTGTCATTGTCTAAAAGTTTTCTGTTTTGCCAGGCAAAACTCTTTCCTGGTCCTTTGGTTAGAGAGAGTGGGCTTTGGTTGAGGCTTAAAACAAAGTCCTTGTTGGTGTTTTTGGGCTGCCAGTTTTGTCATCTCCTAGTCGGGGATATATGAAGCAAAAAGAGAACCCAGGGTCCTCACCACCGTGTCACTCCTTGGGTCCTGAGGTCCCTGGCTGGTCTGCCTTCTTCTCTCTGCCTTCCTGAATCTTCTTCTGTTTCTTCCATATATAATGTTCAGTGTTTTAGTTGTACTTAGCCAGAGGAATAGGGAGTGGTACATCTACAGGAATGATCTGGAAATGGCATAGGCAACCGAGAACCTCCGTAAACATTGTTTTTTTTTTTTAATATATATACTTTTTATTGCATTTTAGGTTTGGGGGTACATGTGAAGAACATGCAAGATTTTTACATAGGTACACACATGGCAGTGTGATTTGCTGCCTTCCTCCCCATCACCTATATCTGGTATTTCTCCCCATGCTATCCCTCCCCAACTTCCCACCCCCCACTGTCCCTCCCCTTTTTCCCCCCAACAGACCCCAAATGCCCATCGATGATAGACTGGACAGGGAAAATGTGGCACATATACACCATGGAATATTATGCAACCATCAAAAACAATGAGTTCGCATCCTTTGTAGGTACATGGATGAACCTGGAAACCATCATTCTCAGCAAACTGACACAAGAACAGAAAATCAAACACCGCATATTCTCACTCATAGGAGGGTGTTGAACAATGAGAACACATGTAAACATTGTTTTATTCCACAGTAACTTCTGTGCTAGTGTATAGGGCCGAGGGTGGCGAAATTGGAGCCAAGAAGACTTCAAGGGCTTGAGCTCAGGCCCCTCCTCCTTCCCTCCCCCTCCTCTTCTGACTCACTCGGGTCTGTGGCAGTTGTAAATCAAGCCTAGCAGTAAACGTTGATACTAAGGATCCCCTGTTTTCATGCCAGCGTTGCTTTTTATTTTCTTCCCTCCAATGGTACTTCTCACTCTGGTTTTGTTTTGTTTTGTTTTGTTTGTTTTGAGATGGAGTCTCGCTCTGTAGCCCAGGCTGGATTGCAGTGGCATGATTTCAGCTCACTGCAGCCTCCGCCTCCTGAGTCCTGGTTCAAGCAATTCTCCTGCTCAATCTCCTGATTAGCTGGGATTACAGGAACACACCACCATACCCAGCTAATTTTTGTATTTTCAGTAGAGATGGAGTTTCATCATGTTGGCCAGGCTGGTCTCGAGCTCCTGACCTCGTGATCTGCCCACCTTGGCCTCCCAAAGTGCTGGGATTATAGGCGTGAGCCACCACGCCTAGCCTCATTCTGGTTTTATCTTCCTAGGAGCTTTTGAGGTAGACAAGCTGGGGTGGGGTCCCACCTGACATATCGGGTACACTGATAGATTGGACCAAGAGCTGGGCAAAGGTGGGGCATTATTGGTGCTTAGGGGCTGAGGGGAAAATCACGGATCCAGCGTTGGAATCACGGTTGGTAGAATGATCTCCAGTCATTCACACCAAGGGCTAAAAGCTGTCGTGGGATTTGGGAGGGGCAGACTGAAATTCCACTGGCCATATGGTGGTCTTGTCCTTCAAAGGAGGACAGCTCTTGCACAAATACCACTTCTCCCGACTGGGCATCCTGAGCCCCCTCCCCTCATTCCCACAGGAGGGGCATCAGGATGCTGTAGTGGAATCGTAGCATTTGGATGGATAATGGAAAGCGGTGGATGTTTCTGAGATTTCAAGGCAAATAAAAACATGCCAGATTGTTTTTGAAGCATCAAATGCAAATTGTCAACATGAACATATTTCTGGACTTAGCAGTTGAATGTGTGAATTAATTATGGGCCTATTAAGATGTGGAATGATCACTACTTTCATGTGACTGAAACAACCCTGCCACCCAGCCCTTTCACTTTGGGAAGAAGATTCCTTGGGCTGCTCTTTTAAAGTGGCAGGGGCTGGTAGAAATCAAGAAGCTCTGTGACACAAACCCAGCCTCTTCAGTTTTGCCTCCAGCATCTGGGTTAGGATTGGATTCCCATCAAATATCAACGTACACAGTAAAGAATCCATAGCTTTGGGAAAAGGTCGTCATTTCTCCTGATAACACAAATCCTTAAAAGATGCTGAAGTTGAGATCCTCAGTTCATGCTGGGCTATGTTAATCTTTTTGTGAACTCCGAATTCTGTGGCCTGTTCACCCTATGCAGGGCTGCAGTGAGCCACAAAAGGCACCTTTCACTATACAAGGGACAAAAAAAAAATGCTTTCTTGAGTGGGGTTTTCACGAAGGATTTATCATAAGGGCTGCTTCCAACCTGTGTGAATGAAGGGCCTTGGCTATCTCAGCTGTCAAGATCTGTTTTACCAAAGGAAAAAAAAAATCCAAAACATTTAATATTTTACCATAAAACGTTTTAGAGCCTCTATTGGCAGCATCAGGATCAGAATGTGGTTCAGATGTCTGGCTGAGTCTCCTGCTTCTGGAGCAGCTCAGTTCTTTCTCTTGGTGACCTCCTCTCCTGGCAGACCACCATCCTGTGGGCTCCGCTCTGGTTCCAGTGGCCTTCGCATGGCTTGCACAGTCCCTGCTTCTCTGTCGGAGACTCGGGAAACCTGTTTCTAGGGTGGCAGGAGCATTGCTCAGTCAGATAGAGGAACAAGTAAGTGAAAAGGTGGTTAGAATATTCCCTGCCACACTCTCACCCATCCCAGGGTCCCTGTGATCACTGTGTGCCAAGGCAGCTGTGTCAGGACGCCTTAGCTGGTATGCACCAGTACCACTGTACTGTATGTTGAAACATTCATGTGCTTCTTAACCACCTAGCAAAGAGTTTCTGCCCTGAGACCCCTGTCTACAGGTTCTCCCTCTGGGATCTGGGCTCCCTGGGCATCCCCAGCACTTGAGGGGATAACTTCCAGTCCATCAGGGCTACCACAGCCTCCTGGGGTTTGGTAGGGACCCTGATGCACCAGTTATTGAAACATTCTGCATGTCAACCTTGCTTGTTACCTGATTTTCTTTTTCTTTTTTTTTTCTTTTATAATGAGCCCTGCCTAAGCAGGACATCAAAAAATTCAGTTATAAACTCATAGTTGTTCCTCTCCACAGAAATCTTTAGTAAAAGGTGAAAGATTTATTCGTTATGAAGAGAAACCAGAGCATGTTACCTGATTTTCTATTCTTTCCCCTCCACCGCTCAGCAAGTGTTACTGAATTCTAATCACGGGCTTGGCATGGCACCGTTTCCTCACCCGTAAGCTGACTTCTCTAGGTCTAGCTCGTGCCTTCCCAGTCACATACTCCCATGTCAGGCCCCTTCTGTGCCTGTGCTGTCAGTGGGCAGTAGAGGTGTTTCTTCTTACTGCACAGGCAGAAATCTCCTGTCTCATGTGAATAATCCCACGAGAGAGGACAGCTAGCAAATCAATGCAAAAAATGCTGGGCTAGAAGAATCTATATGGGAGCTCCGAGAAGGGGCATCTGACTCTGCCTAGGGCGAGAGGGAGGGCTTTGGAGAGGACGGGGCACTTCTCTGACTTGAAGGGTGGTAAGAACCACAGGGAATGTTTGGAAATGAACACAACCCAAGTCAGTCTTCAGCATGAGAGCAGGTATTCTTGGCAAGCTGCGTGGACTGCCTCTGTCTGTATGTGGCTTGCCTTTCCCGATGCCCTTTAAATCCTCTACTGTCCAAACGTGGAAAGCTCTGAAGGTGAGAAAAGACCTTGAAAACTCAGCCCTTGATGGGTTGAGTGGAGGTAATTCCTAGGTACGGTGGGAAGGAAGGCGATCAGTCTGTGGTTCTCATGTTATTGTAGTTTTGATGGGAGCAGCCTTGTGGATCATCTTCTTGTGTGTGCTCCAGTGCTGAGGCACTGGGTTAAGGAAAGGAGGCAGATTGACACATGATAATTAGCTACCTGACATCCACCCATCCATCTGTCCATCCATCCAGGCTCATCCCATCAGTCCATCCATCCATCTATCCATTCATCCACCCATCCACCTATCTGTCTCTCCATCTCCCCCACCTCTTTATTCTATCCACCCATCCATCCATGCACCATTTTTCCATCCATTTATTTATTCACCCATCAGTTATCCATCCATCCACCCACTCATTCATTCTTCCATCTACCAGCCACCTATCCATAGTTACATTCACCCACCAGATGTCCATCTATCTTTATAATCCATGAGATATTACAGTATAGGGATTAAAAGCAAGATTCTGCAGTCAAATTTCTTGAATTAATGTCTTACCTTCAACACTTACTAGCATTATGTCCTAGGAAAGCTACTTAACCCATATGTTAACCCTTTTCTCTATAAAATGGGAAAAAATAGCAGAGGACAACTGAAGCTAGTTGTCAAAATTAAATAAAATGGTACATGCTAAGTGCTTAGCACAGTGCCTGGCATAGTAACGGCTCAGTCAGTGTTGCCTCTGTTTACTGAGTGATGCCTGTAGACTGGATGCCACCCTGCACAGCCTGAGCTGAATTACTCGTGCTCCAGGTAGAGACTGGAGAGCTTCCTTCCCAGCTTCTGCCTGTGGCAAGGGCTAGGATTTTGGAGTGGGAGGGACCTACTGATATGGGCATTAAGGACCATTAAGAAATGACCAATATATTTTGTTTTTATTGTTGTTTTAGGAGGAAAAAAATCCTAGTTTTTGGTGTAGGCGTATTTAATGTGTCCATTGGATCTCTTAAATTTTTTTTAACATCTAATTATGAAATGAACCCATGAAATACAGAAGAAAATTATATTCCTTGGTGAACGGTCTACATCCCAATTTCCATTTTGACCAAGCTCTTAATTTTAAAGTGCGGTTTTAAAGCAGAGACTCAATGCCACTTACATCCAAATTCACTTATTCTTTGACTGTTCTCACAGATTTCTTCAAGCTACATGTGTTGAGCACCAACTGTGTACCAGGCACTGTGCCAGGTGCTTTTCTCCTGAAGGTCTCATGTAAGACTTCTATCTTCAGAGGGAAATAAACCAAAATCTTGACAGTGGGTTTCTAAGAGGGATAGAATTGAGGGCGATCTCTATCTGTTTTTGTATTTGCAAATTTCCTGCAATAATCATAGAATGGTTTCGTATCATCAGAAAAGGCAACTGAAATAATTCAGGGAGATCTGAGAGCTCACAGTCAAGCAGAACAGCCATTTGTAATAGCCAAAGTGATACCATAGGAGTGTATTCATGTAATGAGTCCCTGAAAACAAATGGAGAGCATTGAGTTGGCGTTTTCTGAACAACTGGCCCTGGAGATCCCTTGGGTGCCCACCACCCACTGTCCAGTCGATTCTTGGCACTTAGAGCACGCTGTTGAAATGGTTTAGACTGGACAAAGCAGGGAGAGGATGTTTGCCCGGATCATTTGGAAGGTAGTTGGGATTTGGGGACCTGGTCAAGCTGTGGTGACCAAGACAGACTGTGAACATGGTGTGAATCTTGCCCCTGAGCTATGGTAAATAGGTAGAGGTAGAATGCTTATTCTCAGTGCAGGTGCCCCCTGGCCAGCAGTGCACAGCATTACTACCTGAGGATCTGGGATTGGGGAAGGGAGGAAGTCCTTAGGCACGCTTCAAACTCATGATCCATTTGCTGAGAAGGCAGAGCTGGAGCTATGGCCTCAGGTTTGGGGTCTGTAAAGTTGGGAGCCAGATAAGCTCTACTCTGGGGTTCTCCAGCATGGATGCGTTCTGTTCTATGTCTGCCCAGTGCCAGTGTCAGGAGAGAAAAGATATCATCCTTCTGGGGGGACCATGAAGCCCAGCAAAGGAATGGGCACTGGAGGGGTGGTTGGGGGTCCCCCCGCCTCAAGGTGGGACTGTGTTGGGGTAGAGGCATTGCTCTTCCTGTTGTTAATTTGACACGTGTTTGGTTCATTCATACCACTTTTGGGGGGCTTCAGTTTCCTGTCTAATGGAGAACTCTCACTTCATCTTCTGAGCAACCCTAATGAAAAAGTTATGAGAGTATCTTATAAACAGGGGAGCCCTGCACCAGGGAAAGACGGTATTTCATGAAAAGATTTAAAATTATCATCTAATCTGCTAAGAGTGTGTGTTATTAAGAAATACATATAAAATTGATCATGCCACTGCACTCCAGCCTGGGCAACAGAGTGAGACCCTATATCTAAAAAAAAATTAAAATAGGCCAGGCTTGGTGACTCATGTCTATAATCCCAGGACTTTGGGAGGCTGTGAGAGGATTGCTTAAGCCTCAGCATTTGAGACCAGCCTGGGCAACTTAGCAAGACCTCATCTTTACAAAAAAGTAAAAAGTTAGCCTGGTGGGGTGGTGCATAACTGTAGTCCCAGTTACTTGGGAGGCTGAGGCAGGAGGATCTCTTGAGCCTAGGAGTTCAAAGCTATAGTGAGCTATGATTGCATTATTGCATTCCAGCCTGTGTGGCAGAGCAAGACCCTGTCTCAAAAACATAAAATATAGGTCAAGATCGAGACCTTCTTGGCCAACATGGGGAAACCCTGTCTCTAGTAAAGATACAAAAATTAGCTGGGCGTGGTGGCACGAGCCTGCAGTCCCAGCTACTCAAGAGGCTGAGGCAGGAGAATTGCTTCAACCTGGGTGGTGGAGGTTGCAGTGAGCCGAGATCATGCCACTGCACTCTAGCCTGGAGACAGAGCAAGACTCTATCTCAAAAAATAAACTAAAATAATAAATAAAAATAAAATAAAATAAATATAAAATAATTATGTATTAAAATAATTAAAATAAATAAAATATAAGAAAAAATATATATAATGATAATGTTTATCTTTTTAATCATGACCATAATACTGTTGTAATTATTAGAACTTGGTATTGTGTCAGCTACAGCACAGGCAGCACCTGTAACCCTTCTAACATCCCTGTCTAAGGTAAGCCTCATTACTGTCATTTTCCAGTGGCTTTGCACAGATTTGAACTCAGCTCCTTCTGCTTTCGGTCTGTGCTCTGCAGAATCGTAACACCTCCAAAAGCATGTTTGATTTTTTCAAATTAATATTTGATCTTTACAGCATCCCAGGAGAAAGCTGGGGCCACTTTTTAAATACCCATTTTACAGCCCAGAATAGCCCCGCTGGTGCCTCTGCCCTGGGCCTCTTGTTTGTTCCCGCTTGCACCATAAATGCTGGCATCTGGGGTAGAGCATGTCTGGGAGCAGTTGGGTCTCTCCTGCATCCCCATCCCCTCCTGGAGGTGCGGGGGCCCTTGGGCAGCACCCTGGCTCCTCTGCTTGCCTCGTAGGAGCAACAGCCTGCAAGCTGCCTTCCATCACTCAGTCGGGACCCTGTGTGCGGTTTTTGCCTTTTGCTTCCTGCCCTTCCTGAATGACACGCTTGCACGTGTCCCTTTGATTTAGTTGGAAACTGAAAGTGTGTCTTCTCAAATGCAGACTGACGTGCTTCTTTTATAAATTCTTGGGCATTACTATGATTTTTGGCTGAGGATTTTGAAATCCTATCTCTAGGACTCATGAGATTTCCCTCTGTAGTAATAATGCATTGTCATTCTTGATATCTCCAATCTCTGACACAATATTCATATCAAGCTGAGGAGTGGCGTCAGCACAGCCTTGGGGACAGTCCCTGGGTATGGCGGGGCTGGCTGCAGGGGCTGTGCCAGCTCCTCACCCCTCTCCACCCTGTCTTCTGACCAGGAAAACTGCTTCTGGCCCACACCCATTTGTAGGGGTGGAAGATTGCATCAGAGAGTCATTGAGTATAAGACGAGTTGATTTCTACCCTCCTTGTTACACAGTTCTCACTGACGCTCAGAGAGGAGCTTGCCCAAGGTCACACAGTGAGTCAGTGGCAGGGGAACTGGTACCCTGGTCTCTAGTTCAAGGGTTATCAACTCCATGTCTGCAGGGGCCAGGCATTAACATAAGTTGGTGAAACCGCTGGATATGGGACAGTGGGGGTTAGGCAGGACCCGAAAAGAGCCCATGCCCCTTCCATGGCTGCCCAGGGACTTGCATCTTGGAGAGTCCAGATGTTCTCAGTTTTCAAGACAAGCTAAAAGCCCAGATTTTAATATAAAATTTCTTATATTTTAAATGTTGAGAACTAATTACAAAGTCATGTGCACGCACACATACACACACACACACGTGGCCCTAAAACAGAACCACAGATTTGAGTTGAAGATGGTATAGGCCTTGCACGGTGTCCCACCCAGAGCGGGAGGCCACTCCCTTGGTCCAGGTGTTCAAACACCTTGACTTCCATCCATGTCAGATGCCATCCTGGCCATTCCACTTGTCCCACCCACAGACTTGAGGTACCTGCCCTCCATGTCCCTCCCAGCTCCCAGCTCTGAGTGTCCCACTGTTGTCCCTTATCTGTAAATGATGTCCCTATGCCAGCCCCCACCCACTCTGGCTCAGCTGTGCTCCCAAGGGTCTCCTCACCCTTCCTGGGAGGAAGGGAGGCCTTTCCTAAGCAATCTTTTGGATCCTAGCTTCCATGTACCCTGCGTGTTTTGCGGTGGGTGCAGATCTGACCCCACCTCCCGCCTGGCCTGTCCTTTGCCCCCATGCTGCCAAAGAGACAGAGCTATTATTTTGGCCTCTGGGACCTCCTAGGAGTGTCACTGAATAGGTTCTCACTGAGGGATTGTTTTTCCAGTCCTTGGAATTGATTCTGCTTAGACCATAAAAATAAAAAGACCGTATCCTGGGTACTTAGAGTGTGTCTCTCGAAGAAGCTGATGTGTGTGTATGTTGGGAGGGGGATGGAGCTTTGTTTTGAGATGCTAATAGGAACCAATGCTTTGCACCTTGCAAAAATGACTGATAAAGGCTTTTAAAACTTTTTGGCAGAAAAGCAGAGCATTGGATGTTGGAACCAGGGTTGTTGAAAATCTGTGAAAATTAAAATAACCAAGAAATGTTTTCTTAGTTGCAAAAACATTTTGTCAACACAATAGAAAGTTGTGAGCAGGAAGCAAGGTGATGGGAACACACATCCCTCCCAGTGTCCCAGCCTGAGGGCCTTCCATGGGGGGCCTACCTGGAAGTGGGACAGGGATGGCTCTTCTGTTTGGGACATGGTGACAAGGGAGAGTGGAGTGAGATGGTGCTCGTTCTGCCTGTGGCCCTGTGAGAATCAACCGTTTCCTCCGTCTCTCCATCAGTTCAGCAGCTTTCTGCAGACCTAGCCATCAAGGCCCCCTCTAGGTGCCTGTGGAGGGAGGCCTACCCTGATAGAGGTCACTCCCAGGCAGGCAGTGCCTCCCCTTCTCTGTGTGTGACCACATGGGCTCTGCCCAGCAGGCTGTGGACAGTTGGCAAGCAGCCCTCAGAGCTAGACCTGTTGGGTTGGCCATATCCACAGAATCATTTCTGGCATGACTTGGGACCTCCTTTGGGGAGCTCTGACTTCCCCTGTCTGTCACTTCCTGCCCCACTGCTGTCCCTTATCCACAATGATGTCCCCACACCATGGCCAGGGACCCAGTTGTCCCCGCCATGATAGGAAGTGGGCACTGAGTATGCCCAGGAAAGGCTTAGGGATGGTGTTGATTACAGGTTTTGCAGAAAGAGAGCTGGAAGCCTGGGCTTTGGTTCTGGCTGGGCCACAGACTTGTGTGGCCTTGGCTAAGCAGGCTTCTCTTTCTGAGCCTCAGTTTTCCTTCTGTAAAATGAGGGAATCGAAGTAGCCAGTGTTTTTCACATTGCAGGCTGCAACCCACTGGCAAATCATGAAATCAACATGGGCAGCCGCAGACAACAAAATGAAAGAGGAAACCATAGGGTGGAGCAGAGCCCAGATAGAAGGGAGGGGACAGGAAAAGGAAAAAGGAAAGAGAATGCCAGAGGCCATCACACTGAGTATGCTCACACGTGGGTCTGTGAAACTCTTCTGGTTTCCATGTGTATTCATGTGCCGCTAGGTCATCATGTATATGCTTCTTACTGTAGATTGCAGTTTAAACAATTTGAGGCTGGGCTCAGTGGCTCAAGCCTATAATCCCAGCGCTTTGGAAGGCCAAGGTGGAAGGATTGCTTAAGGCCAGGAGTTCGAGACTATCTTGGGCAACATAGCAAGACTCGTCTCTATTGAAAAACATTAGCGAGGCATGGTAGCATGTGCCTGTGATTCCAGCTACTTGGGAGGCTGAGGTGGGAGAGTTGCTTGAGTCTGGGCAGTTGTGACTGCACTGAGCAGTGATTGTGCCATTGTACTCCTGCCTGGGAAACAGAGTGAGACCTGTCTTTAAAAAATAAAAGGGGGGGGGAACAAAATATATATTTGAAAAACAGAATAGATTACGTAAACATTTTCTAAGCCTTATGGTTCAGAAATGTAATTCACTAGCTGGGCTGATCTTGAGCAAGTTACAGAATCTCTCTGTGACTCAGTTGCCTTATCTGTAAGATGGGAGTAACAGTAGTGCCCAGCACAAAAAGACGTTACAAGGACTGGATGTGTGAATTTATGTGAAGTATTCAGCAGGTTTGCACACAATCCATGCTCCACCTTAGCCGCTGTTGCTGAAGCTGTAGACACACTCTTCTACCTAGGGAAGGAGGTGCAGTCCCAGACTTGTCACCTTCTGGGCCAGCCAACCTCCGGAGGAGAGGAGAGGAAATGGGTCTGCTGTGCCTCAGTTCTCTGGACCCAGGGACAGTCCTAGGAAGCTGCAGCTCATGTGGGGAGGTTCACAGGGGAGTCTGTGCCCTTGAGCAGAATCAAGCACTTTCTTGGTAAGAGCTCTTCTCTGCCCTCTGGAACCTTTGTCTGCTCTGGGGGCTGCGGGCAGGGTGGGGCATGGCCTGATTGCAGCACAGTCCCCCAGCCTGCAGCTCCTGCCTGTTCCCAACCTCAGTCTTGGGTGGCCCCGAGACCATCTCTCCTGCCCACCATTCACTGGGCAAAGCTGAGAGCCCCATGGCTCCAGGGATCCAAAGCCCAGTGGAAGTCCCTGCATGCAGATCTGTGATCTGCCACCATCTAAGCCTTTCCATTTCATTCGATAGTTTGAGTCCTTGAACCCTGTGGCTCCATTTTGAACCATCTGAAATGGGCACACATCTATGACAATAACTACTTTTTTTCACCACTCTTCCCACTGAAGAAAAAAACAATGCAAGATAGGCCTGCGAAGAAGTGATAAAATGAAAAGGAAAAAGAAATGAAGAAGTTGTAGAGGAAGCTGCTTGGTCAGACCAGGGCTGCAGTAACTAGGAACTCGAAGGTGGAAGTTGAGTCTCTAGAGAGGTAGAGAAAGGAGGGATGACACTGGGGCCATCTTTCTGGCCAGGGGCAGAAGTGTGGGGCTGAGTGTGAATGCCAGAGGAGTGGAGAACGGACCCTGTGCTCTTGGGAAACTTTTCCTGCTTCAGGCACGGCTTGCCTGGCTGCAAGGAGCAAGGTCATTGGTTCGATATCAGGGAAGGCTTTGTGCTCCCCGAAGGCGGCTGTCTCCTTCTCTCTGCTCCGCCTTCCCCGTCTCGCTCCCCTTCTCTTTCTCCCGAGGTGCAGATGGCCACATTTGCAGGTTAACTGGAACAGCTGGAGATGCATTATTAGTTTCCTGCTGCTCCCTCATATTTGCTCGGATTTTTTTTTAACAGCAACATAATTTACAACTAGTACACTGGTGTCAGAGCTGGCATGTTCTAAATCCACATCAGATTTATGTAATGCCATTGCTTATCAGTGAATGAAGTCATAATTATTGCTTTGTACCATTAAATAGCATAAATATATAAACTGTTATACAAATTGCAGCAAACGTTTCCTCTGGGGAGCTGTAGACCAAATTTTAATGTTGTGCATTTGTCTGGGATGGCAGTTTCTATGGTATATAATAATTTTGATAAATTTTACTGTAGCAAGAGACATTTTAAAGCATTAATTTTGGCGCTAAAAAAAATTTCTGAAGAATGGTCAGACCGAACTGGGAGGTGCTTCTGGGTGAGGTTGTGTGAGGTGGAGGTTTTTGCTTAAAAGAGGACAGCGGGTGACGTGTGGCACTCCCAGCCCTCCTCCATATGAGATTACCCCTCCTCTCTCAACTCCCCAAGGAAAGTGGCAGACACATTTTCCATGACAATGATGATAATTAATTTCAAAAAATTCAAATCAATTCATTTCTGCCTTAAATTTGAGGTGTGCAAGGGAAAGTGGAAGGAGGCCATGGAAAACGCACAATTGGTGGGGATGGTCCTCATTGTAACCTCCTTCCCAATTATGTAAATTCTGTGTGGGGTGACAAAAAATCCCCATCCTAATTAGAGATGCAACACCTGGCCTCAGACGACATTTCAGATGCCAGGCGTGCGGTTGCATAGCCTCCTAAAGCCATTATCATCAAGAGTGACTTTTGTGGGAAGCCCCAGGACAATGCCTGGCATTTACCTGCTGTGCTCTTTGGAGAGCCGGGTGACCATGGGGGAGCACCTTCAGGAGAGGGTGTGGGGGCTGGAGGTTCCCTGTCAGGGCTCACTCGCCACTGTGGTGCTGACCCAGGGAGATGGAGAGCATGATGTCAGCTGTTCACCCCTGCGATTCCTGGGCCTTGGTGCATGGGAACATCCTCTGAGAGACTGTCACCATCTGAAGTTTCCAGGTTTCATCTCCTTTCTTGTGTCCCTGACTCCTCCCTTGAGATACTTAGAGAGCTCTGCTGAACCTCCTGGCTCTACGACACTAGCGTGGTAGTCCTCAGTGTCGTCTTTTGATATGTGGGAGGATCACATTTCCTGGCCCCTTGGTGTTGGGTGAAGCCTTGTGGCTAATTCTGGCCACAGAGCCTTGAGTGGAGCATTTAACCACCAGGGTGGGACCTTGCATTGTTCTCTCTTTCCCTGGGGCACTCTCAGTATCTGAGTGTTTTTCATGAGTAGAATGCCCTGCAATGGACAGGTAGGGCAAGTGAGCATAAACCTGTGCAGCCCTTGAGATTGGGGGCGCTGTTTGTTACTACAGCATAGCTTTCCCTATCCTGACCAATACATGGGTGTTTGTTGGTTTCTCTAAAGTTCATGACTTTCTGCAGGGTGCTAGGAGTGTGGGAAAGCTGGCTGACCTTTTTTTTTTTTTTCCTGGAAGGAATATTAAGTAGATAAAACTTTTGCCCACTCTGGACAGTGAGAACACTGAGGCTCAGAGGAGTTAGGTGACTTTTCTAAGATCACACAGCTTCCAGACACCAGGTATCCACGTCCTCCAGTTAACAAATGTTATGCTCTTTCTTCTGTCTTGCTTTGCCTTGGAAGAATGAATTCTCTTTGACTGGGGTCACAAACTCAATGACCTTTGAGTCAAGCAGATCAGGGTGGGGCTGAGGAGTATAGGACAATAGGGACTGGTAAAGAGTGCGGGGAATATTGGAAAAGCATTCAGGTTCAGCCTTGGCGTTTAATTCTGTGCCCCCTGATGACATCTCGAGCTTCCACAGATGGCTTCAGCTGCTGTGTGTGCTCACTATGAGTGTCTTCTTCTGATGTTTTGCCCTAGAGTTTAAATCTTGAACTTTGCAATGGAAGTCTCACATGCTCATCCCTTTATAGCCGCCAACTCTCTGGTACAGTCCTCTACAGTTAGGATGCGAACTGGCCATTAACATCCTAGTCCTCTATACCCGAGTGACCTCGTGAGTTATCGAATCCTACCTCCTCCTTTCGCAAATGAGGTCTCTGAGCTGAGAAAAGGGACCAGCTTACCCTAGCACACCCTACCGAGTAGTTTCTTTTCTTTTCTTTTTTTTTTTCATTTTAATTATTTTGTTTATTTATTTTTTTTATATATATATATATACTTTTTATTGCATTTTAGGTTTGGGGGTACATGTGAAGAACATGCAAGATTGTTACATAGGTACACACATGGCAGTGTGATTTGCTGCCTTCCTCCCCATCACCTGTATCTGTTATTTCTCCCCATGCTATCCCTCCCCAACTCCCCACCCCCTGCTGTCCCTCCCCTTTTTCC
>PVKV010033903.1:0-18234 GCA_004027835.1 Alouatta palliata
TTTGGTTCTTATATTAATACACTTACATGAGGTTCCTTGACCTGTTTCTGGACCTGCTTCCTCCCCTTTCTGCTTTTTCCCATTCTCTCTCTATATGAATATCCTTTTTTTTTTTTTTTTTTTGAGACGGAGTTTCGCTCTTGTTACCCAGGCTGGAGTGCAATGGCGCGATCTCGGCTCACCGCAACCTCCGCCTCCTGGGTTCAAGCAATTCTCCTGCTTCAGCCTCCTGAGTAGCTGGGACTACAGGCGCACGCCACCACGCCCAGCTAATTTTTGTATTTTTAGTAGAGACGGGGTTTCACCATGGTCTCGATCTCTTGACCTCGTGATCCACCCGCCTCGGCCTCCCAAAGTGCTGGGATTACAGGTGTGAGCCACCGCGCCCGGCCTATGAATATCCTTTTTAAAAAATTCTTCTTTTTTTGAATGAATATCCTTAATCATAGCATTGTTGAGAAAGGGGGAATTCCAAAGAGAACTAGAGATTCAGTTACTACTTTGAAAGAACTTGAAATAAATCTGGTTAGAGGGCTGGGTGCTGTGGCTCACGCCGCTAATCTTAGCACTTTGGGAGGCCAAGGTGGGCGGATCACGAGGTCAAGAGAGACCATTCTGGCCAACATGGTGAAACCCTGTCTCTACTAAAAATAAAAAAATTAGCTGGGCATGGTGGTGTGTGCCTGTAGTCCCAGCTACTCAGGAGGCTGAGGCAAGAAAATCACTCGAACCCGGAAGGCAGAGGTTGCACTGAGCTGAGATCATAACACTGCATTCCAGCCTGGTGACAGAGCAAGACTCCGTCTAAAAAAAAATCTGGGGCCAGGCGCAGTGGCTCACCCCTGTAATCCCAGCACTTTGGGAGGCCGAGGTGGGTGGATCACAAGGTCAAGAGTTCGAGACCAGCCTGGCCAACATGGTGAAACCGTCTCTATTTAAAAAATACAAAAATTCGCGGAAGCAGCAAACCACATTGCCATGTGTGTACCTATGCAACAATCCTGCATGATCTGCATATGTACCCCAGAACCTGAGGTACAATAAAAAATACAAAAATTAGGTGGGTGTGGTGGCAGGCACCTGTAATCCCAGCTACTCAGGAAGCTGAGGCAGGAGAATCGCTTGAAACCAGAAGGCAGAGATTGCAGTGAGCCGAGATCATGCCACTGCACTCCAGCCTGAGCAAAAGAGCAAAACTCCATCTCAAAAAAAAAAAAATCTGGTTAGAAAGAAATACTATAAATTTGGAGTTAAAATTCCCTTCTTGAGCTAGGGACAGTGGCATGTGCCTGTAGTCCCAGCAACTCAGGAGGCTGATGCAGGATTGCTTGAGCTGGGAAATTTCAGTCCAGCCTGGTAAAGATAGCAAGACCTCATCTCCATGGGGGACAGGGGAGAAAAAACAGCTCTATTCTTGGTTTAATCATTAATTCCTCACCCCTGGAATTACTCTGTTACCTTGAAAACTGGAAATATGAGAAACTTTTTCTGCTGCGTAGTATACAGGGATTAATTATTCTGTATAGTACAAACTCTGCAAAGCGTGATCTAGATCCAGATTTGTTTTCTTTCCCAATCTTCCATTTCACCGTCTTTCCCACTTCCTCTCCTTTCTGTTCCTCTGCTGGTTACTGAATAGCCTAGGGAAGAATTTAAAAGTGGGCTTAGGGCCAGGGACTGTGGCTCACAGCTATAATCCCAGCACGCTGGGAGGCCAAGGCAGGCAGATCATGAGGTCAAGAGATCGAGACCATTCTGGCCAACATGGTGAAACCCTGTCTCTGCTAAAAATACAAAAATTAGTTGGACATAATGGTGAGAGCCTGTAGTCCCAGCTACTTGGGAGGCTGAGGCAGGAGAATCGCTTGAACCCAGGAGGCAGAGGTTACAGTGAGCCCATATCACACCACTGTACTAAAGCCTGGGCAGCAGAGTGAGACTCCCATCTCAAAAAGAAAAGTGGGGTTGGCCGGGCGTGGTGGCTCACGCCTGTAATCCAAGCACTTTGGAGGCCAGGGCAGGCGGATCACCTGAGGTCAGGAGTTCAAGACCAGCCTGACCAACATGGTGAAATCCCGTCTTAATAAAATAAAAAATTAAAAAAATAAATAAAAGTGGGGTTAAGGCAGTCCGGGGACTCTTAGGGTTGCCTGGGCTCTGTGAGGACTGCTGAAGACAGAATACAGCCAGATAATCCTTTGCCCTCATAGAAGGTATGTCTGCCCTTTCCCACCTCCCTTTGCCTTTGTCTTCTCCCTCAGGAAGCAAATGTGATTTCATTCAGTGTAAAGTAGTTTGTCATTATGAAAAGAATTACAGTTTTTTTTGTTTGTTTTTTGTTTTTTGAGAGAGTCTCACTCTGTCGCCCAGGCTGTAGTACAGTGGTGTGATCTGGGCTCACTGCAGCCACCACCTCCCGGGTTCAAGTAATTCTCCCACCTCAGCCTGTAGCTGGGACTATAGGTGCCCACCACTGTGCCCGGCTAATTTTTACATTTTTAGTAGAGATGGTGTTTCATCATGTTGGCCAGGCTGGTCTCAAACTTCTGACCTCAAGTGATCTGCCCACCTCCTCCTCCCAAAGTGCTGGGATTATAGGTGTGAGCCACTCCTCATGGCCAAGAACTGCAGTTTTTAAAGTCAAGTAGATGTGCTTTTCTGTTCTATGTTTGCCATTTAACTCACTCTTTGAGCTAAGGCAAGTCAGTTGACTTCTGCATCTGGAAATGGCATAATAGTACCCACTGATAAGTCTGTTATGATCATATGTAAAACACACTTCTGGAGCAGAGTAAGCACTTTGTAAATAGTGGTTCTTACTAATCCTGTCCTGAAGAAAAGGGTACTTTGGCCGTTAGAAGTACCTCTTCCACCTTCCTGAATCTTCTCCCTGCTCTTTTGAAGCTGTGGGGATTTCTGTTTTGGTTTTTTTATTTTTTTTGAGATGAAGTCTCGCTCGTCACCCAGGCTGGAGTGCAATGGCACGATCTCGGCTCACTGCAACCTCCACTTCCCCAGTCCAAGCAATTCTCCTGCCTCAGCCTCCCAAGTAGCTGGGATTACAGGCGCCTGCCACCACACCCAGCTGACTTTTATATTTTTAGTAGAGATGAGGTTGTACCATGTTGGCCAGGCTGGTCTCGAACTCCTGACTTCAGATGATCCACCCACCTCAGCCTCCCAAAGTGCTGGGATTACGGGTGTGAGCCACTGTGCCCGGCCAGCTGTGAGGATTTCTAATGACTCTACCATTGTCCAGGCTGCCCCTATGCTTGGAAACAGGAGTCCTTTCTCTCTCTCTCTCTCTCTCTCTCTCTCTCTCTCTCTCTCTGAATTTTTTTTTTTTTTTTTTTCGAGACAGGGTCTTGCTCTGTTGCCCAGACTGGAGTGGAGCAGTGAATGGCACAATCTCAGGTCACTGCAGCCTCTGCCTCCCAGGTTCAAGCAGTTCTCCCACCTCAGCCTCCCGAGTATAAGCATATACCACTGTGGCCAGCTAATTTTTCTTTTGTATTTTTTATAGAGAAGGTCTTGCTGTATTGCCCAGGCTGGTCTCAAACTCCAGGACTCAAGTGATCCACCAGCCTTGGCTTCCCAAAGTTCTAGAATTGCAGGTGTGAGCCACTGTGCCTGGCCAGGAATCCTTTTCTCACAGTCTACTCTACCATCTGCTCTCTTTCTCGTTTGTTAGGGGTGGTATAATATATTGCTTTAGAACACTGGCTTCGGTGACAGCTCTGGGCTCAGTGTCAGTTTTGCTTCATGCAAATTATGACCTTCGGCAAGTTACCTAATCATCTAAGCCTCAGTTTCCATACATGTAAATGAGGGTAATAGTGATACCAGTCTTATTTTGTTCAATTCATTCTTTCTTCCTCCATCCCTCTTCTGACCTCTAGATAAATTCTAGTCCCTAAAAAAATAAAAAATAAAATAAAAATAAAAAAAGCCGGGCGCGGTGGCTCACGCCTGTAATCCTAGCACTTCGGGAGGCCGAAGTGGTTCGATCACCTGAGGTCAGGAGTTCAAGACCAGCCTGGCCATCATGGTGAAACCCCATCTTAAAAAAAAAAAAAAAAAAAAAAGATAAATTCTAGTCCCATCCTAGTTCAAGTTCTTGAGCACAGTTATACTCTTGGAAACACTAGATTGGAAGCTAAGGTCCCTGGGTTCTGGTTTAACTCTGCCGTCATCTACGTGATTTTACTCACCACCATCTCACTTAGCTTTAGTTACTTTAATAATAAAATGAAATATACAATCTAAACTGTTTCTTCTGTTTTTAAAATACTGTGTATGGCTGGGTGTGGAAGCTCACGCCTGTAATCCTAGCACTTTGGGAGGCTGAGGTGGGCAGATCACCCGAGCTCAGGAGTTTGAGACGAGCCTGGCCAATATGGCAAAACTCTGACTCTACTAAAAATACAAAAATTATCTGGGCATGGTGGCAGGTGCCTGTAATCCCAGGTACTTGGGAGGCTGAGGCAGGAGAATTGCTTGAACCCAGGAGGCAGAGGTTGCAGTGAGCCAAGATCGTGCCATTACACTCAAACCTGGGCGACATAGCAAGATTCCATCTCAAAAAAAAAAAAAAAAAAAAAAATTAAGGCCGGGCGCGGTGGCTCACGCCTGTAATCCCAGCACTTTGGGAGGCCGAGGCAGGCGGATCACGAGGTCAAGAGATCGAGACCATCCTGGTCAACATGGTGAAACCCCGTCTCTACTAAAAATATAAAAACATTAGCTGGGCATGGTGGCGCGCACCTGTAGTCCCAGCTACTCGGGAGACTGAGGCAGGAGAATTGCTCGAACCCGGGCGGTGGAGGTTGCAGTGAGCCGAGGTCACGCCACTGCACTCCAGCCTGGCGCCTGGTGACGGAATGAGACTCTGTCTCAAAAAAAAAAAAAAAAAATTAAAGTAAAATAAAATAAATAAAACACTGTGTATGAATCCCAACACTTTGGGAGGATGAAGCAGGAGGACTGCTTGAGACCAGGAATTGAAGACCAGCCTGGGCAACATCGCAAGACCCCACCCCTATTCTATTAAATAAATAACATACTATGGGTCACTGTGGTAGCTCACGCCTGTAATCCTAGCACTTTGGGAGGCCAAGGCGGGTGGATCACCTGAGATCAGGAATTCGAGATCAGCCTGGCCAACGTGGTGAAACCCCATCTCTACTAAAAATACAAAAATTAGCCAGGTGCGGTGACACGTGTCTGTAGTCCCAGCTACATGAGAGGCTGAGGTAGGAGAATCACTTGATCCTTGGAGGCAGAAGTTGTAGTGAGCCAAGATGGTGCCGCTGCACTCCAGCCTGGGTGACAGAGCGAGACTCTGTATCAAAATATATATATATATATATATACTGTGAATATTAGTGTTCCTTCGGTTGTAAACAATAAAACCGAACTCTGGATAACTTACTTTTTTTTTTTTTGTCTTGCTCTATCGCACAGGCTGGAGTGCAGTGGCAAGATCTTGGCTCACTGCAACCTCCACCTCCTGGGTTCAAGTGATTCTCCTGTCTCAGCCCCCGAGTAGCTGGGATTACAGGCATGCATCACTATGTCCGGCTGTCCGGCTATGGTTGATTTTTGTATTATTGGTAGAGACATGGTTTCACCATGTTGACTAGGCTGGTCTCGAACTCCTGACCTCAAGTGATCTGCCCACGTCGGCCTCCCAAAGTGCTGGGATTACAGGCGTGAGCCACTGCACCTGGCCTCGAGGATAACTTACTTTTTGAAAGCTTTCTCTTCTGTAGAGGAAGCCTCTCACTTAGAAGCCTCAGTGCTTTGCTGCAGCAGGTTACATAACATTTCCCTGTTATTGTCTCCTCTTTAGATCTGTGAAGTCCTGGAACACTCCCAGTCTCCGCCCCTGAAGCTGACCCCTGCCTCAAGCATCCACCCTAACCTCCATGCCTATCTTCAAGGCAACACCCAGGTCTCTCGAAAGAAACTTCTGCCCCTGCTTCAGGAAGCCCTGTCAGCGTATTTTGACTCCATGAAGATCCCTTCAGGACAGCCTGAGACAGTGGATGTGTCCAGGGAGCAGGTGGACAAGGAATTGGACAGAGCAAGTAACTCCCTGATTTCTGGACTGAGTCAAGATGAGGAGGACCCTCCGCTGCCCCCCACGCCCATGAACAGCTTGGTGGATGAGTGCCCTCTGGATCAGGGGCTGCCTAAACTCTCCGCTGAGGCGGTCTTTGAGAAGTGCAGTCAGATCTCACTGTCACAGTCGAGCACTGCCTCCCTGTCCAAGAAGTGACTGTTGGGAGGGGAGGAGGTAGTGGGTGAGGCACCTGACTCACTTCACATGCATGTTTTGAGATGTTTGGAGATTCAGCAATTCGGTCTTCATTGCTCCAGGATGTGGTATGCTGTTCTCATAAAACTGAGAGGAGAAAAAAGTGAAAGAAAGCAGCTGCTTTAAGAATGGCTTTCCACCTTTTCCCCCAATCTCTACCAGTCAGACACATTTTATTATTTAAATCTGCACCTCTCTCTATTTCATTTGCCAGGGGCACAATGTGACACATCTGCAGTCCCAGCACAGTGGGACAAAAAGAATGTAGACCCCAAAAGTGCCCTCAGTGTGGATCTTGAACAGAACCAATATCTGTCATGGAACTAAATATTCATTGATGGTCTCCATGTTTTCATTTATTCTCTTATTCTTTCAAGTATTTATTGAATACCTGCCTCAAGCTAGAGAGAAAAGAGAGTGCACTTTGGAAGCATTCCAATTTTCATTCCCCAGCGGATTTCCAGCTCTGTGACTCCTTTCTGCCACCATTTAGGTGATGGTGTTTGATTCAGAGATGGCTGAATTTCTATGCTGAGCTTATTGTGACTGTTTCAGATCTAGCTTGGGAGCAGATTAGAGGCCATCGTCTTCTGTCCTGATCAGGTGGCCTGGCTGTTTCTTGGATCCCTCTGTCCCAGAGCCACCTAGAACCCTGATGGCTCCTGATTCTCAAGAATTAAGAAAGCCCCCAGAAAGGCCCTAATGACCTCATAGGTATTCTTCCAAAATGACAGCAGAACTGGAATGAGAGGCCTGGGTCTGTCCCCTGGCTTAGCAGGCCTGTCAATTTCTTGTCCAGCTCTTTTGCTCCTTGCTCATTTTAAAAGGAAGCATGGAGTTCTAATGCTGCCATAAACTCTGTGTTTTGGCAAGACGCTTCACTGCTCTAGGTCTCACTCTCCCCATCTGTAAAACAGGGTTTGGACGAGGTTGAGCTGGTATTCTGTGATCTGCCTCTCGCTGCCATTCTTTCTCTCCTCTGCTTTTCTGTATTTTTCTTCTGTTATCCCTGGGGGTGCTCAGGTTCATGTGATTGTCTGTATTTCTGTGTGATTGTAGCAAGGACTCAGCCTCATGTAGCATGAATAGGGTTGTGGTTTATGACATGGTAACCCAGCAGAGAGCTCCCTCCCACTGACGTGTTCTGCATGTGTAGAGTCTCCCCCAACTTTTTTTTTTTCAGACCAACCCTTTCCCCCTTTTCCTACCCCACAGCTCTATTCCATGTAAGTTGCCAACAGTTTCACCGAACAGTGGGGTATGTGATGGTTTGGCATGGCATCTTCAGTACGAGGGGGACAGTCTGACTTCACTTTGAGGGTGTGGTGTCTGTAGCTATGTGGAAGGTAAAAACAGTGGTGTGATCACGAACCAAAGGAATTTATGTTTTGTAACTTGGGTACTTTATGCATTTTGTTAAAGTATTAAATACTTTTTTCCTGTTTGGGATCTTACGGTCTTTTTTTTACAGGTGTAATTGGGCCTTTCTCTGTGATAATTGTTTCAGTCTCCTCAAAATTCATCCTTCTTCCTGTTACACTTAATGGCTTCTTTCTGTTGACTCTTTTTGAGAATAAGGAGCAGTAGGCTTCTGTCTCTCCTCATCCTCAGCCTCCACTTCAACTTGTTCATTCTCCCAGAAACCTCCTTATAACATATTCCGTCTCCCCAGTTTTGCTTATGCTTGAAAAGTAGGCCCAAGATAACAGGAACACAATGATTTCTCCTGGCTTTTTGCTTGTTTGTGTAAAGAGCGACTTTGAGAAGGGTATAAGGAGTCTGGAAAAGAGAACAAATTGCCTTCCTAGACTCACCCAAAACTGTTCCCCCTAGAAAATGCACTCTCCTCCCCAAAGCCCGCCCCCTCGAAGGAGGCAGGGTTTTTCTTTTGGGCAAACCTGCTCCTTGGGAGAGGAGGTGGCAAAACCTGTTTGAAGATGAGGTTACCTCCCTTCCACACCTCCCTCCTTGGAGGCCAGAACTACCACAGCTGAGACAAAAAAGGTAAAGAAGTGTTGGGGGCTGGGACACCCAGCTCCCCAACAACTCTTAGGTGTTTAAAGAAGAAGGCAGGAAGACTTGTGAAGATGGGAACCATACAAGAGGCAGGAAAAAAGACATTAGATGTTGGGTAAGTAAGATCTTGTCTCACTTGATTAGAAACAGAATAAATAGTCCTGAGAGACTTTCCCACCACCCAGCTCTTACTGGGTCAAATCTCGGGTTTCTCAAGGAGACAAGACTCTTAGAGAGTTTGCAGAGAAGGGATGAGGGTGGTTTTAGGTAGGAAATGTCAGCATGGTATGGAAATAGGGAACAGGGGAATCCAGGATAAGTCCCTGGTTTAAACATAAAGGAAGTTTCTGTAATATGTTGTATCTGATAAATCTGCATGTGTTGTTTATTTTCTAACCCCCACCCTCCAGAACGGCCGTCAGGAAAGCTGAACCAGAACTGAGTTTAGGTCCAGGTTCTTGTTCCCGGCAAATCTTTCTTCTTACCTTTCTTCCCCACCCTCCACCTATGCCGTGTTTTCCCTTAGCCGCTCCCTAGCACGGTGGAGGAAAGGCAGGCCTGACTAGGTGCCATCTTGCCTGACTTTGCTCAGTGATAGCTGGGTGGGTCTAGCTGGGTTCCAGCCAATTGTAATGTGGGACATCTCTCACCCCCACTTCATAGGTGGAGCAACTGCTGTAGAGGTAAATATGATTAACTTTATGTTCCATCTGTCCTCTGCTCCCAAACCCAACAGCAGGTAATCTAGTAAGTGGCGAAGGTGAGAGAAACATCTGTATAGGAGGCAAGAGATCTGAGTTCTTTTGAAGGCCTACTCTCTGCTCTGTATCTCAATTACTGTTCTTCATTCCAATTATTCTTACCTACTATTCAGTTCCCTTACTCTTTTCTTCTTGGGGGGCTGTCTTAGGGTCAGGGAGAGCGGAGAAGCAGCAGAACTAGGAGAAGCCCTGAGACGTGGGGAATTGGAGCTGAAGGAGGAATGGCAGGATGAAGAATTCCCTAGGTGAGATCATGTGAGGGCGGCTGGGAGAAAGGAGGGATGGGCAGCTCACACCTGTAATCCTAGCACTTTGGGAGGCCGAGGTGGGTGGATCACCTGAGGTCAGGAGTTCGAGACCAGCCTGACCAACATGATGAAACCCCGTCTC
This sequence comes from Alouatta palliata, assembly GCA_004027835.1. NCBI lineage: Eukaryota > Metazoa > Chordata > Mammalia > Primates > Atelidae > Alouatta > Alouatta palliata. The sequence continues at coordinate 9,487 of PVKV010033903.1, forward strand.
TACTAAAAATACAAAATTAGCCAGGTGTTGTGGCGCATGCCTGTCATCCCAGCTCCTTTGGAGGCTGAGGCAGGAGAATTGCTCGAACCCGGGAGGCAGAAGTTGCAGTGAGCTGAGATGGCACCATTGCACTCCAGCCTGGGCAACAAGAGTGAAACTCTGTCTCAAAAACAACAAAACCAACCAACCAAACAAACAAAAAACCAAATGGATGCAAGGATGGTGAATTGGGACTTGAAGTAAAAAAAAGCGAAAAAGGAAAACAGGCCAGGCATGGTGGCTCATGCCTGTAATCCCAGCATTTTGGGAGGCCAAGGCAGGTGGATCACTTGAGCTCAGAAGTTCAAGACTACTCTGGGCAACATGACAAAAACCCATCTCTACCAAAATACAAAATTTAGCCAGGAATGTTAGTGCACGCCTGTAGTCCCAGCTACTTGGGAGGCTGAGGTGGGAGGATCACTTGAGCCCTAGAGGTAGAGGCTGCAGTGAGCCATGATTGTGCCACTGCATTCCAGCCTGGGCAAAGAGGGAGACCCTATCTCAAAAAACATAAAAAAAAAGAAAGCAGAGGTGATAAAATCGTGGCAGGGAGAGAGAACCTATATACTGACTCCTAGCTTGATGCCTTTGGTGTATATCTCTGCCCCCTTTTAATCTCTTTCCCTCTAGATTGCTTCCTGAGGAGGCTGGACCTTCTAAAGATCCTGAAGAGCCCAAAGGAGACTCACAGGCAGGTAGGTCAAGTAGAAACCAGGCCTCAAGTTCTTGATTCTAGTCCAGTGAAGGACTGTGCCACCTCTATCCCCTTACAGTTCCATTTCCCCCTTTCCCAAATGTTCCCTCTGTCCATCTTCAGAGTTCACCCCCTATTATCACTGTCACATACAGGAATTCTAGCCCTCTCGGCCCCCCAGCACACACACCCATCTTGGTTCTCTTTTTCCTCCTTTCTCCAACCGCAGGTACCCCCCTCACTTTAACCCTGTGTGGCCAGCGCCCCATGCGCAAGCGTCTCTCTGCCCCAGAGTTGCGACTGAGTCTGACTAAGGGGCCTGGAAATGATGGCGCTTCGCCTACCCAGTCTGCACCTTCCTCCCCTGATGGGAGTTCTGACCTGGAAGTAGACGAGTTAGAGACACCTTCAGACTCGGAGCAGCTGGACAGTGGACATGAATTTGAATGGGAAGGTGAGAAGCAAACCAGAGGACCCAGAGCTGGTAGAAGTAGAGACTAGTGCTAAAGGATCAGGATGGACTTAATGGGACTGCAGTTAGAACTAATAAGGTGGGGACCAAGAGCTACCACCAGCAAAATTAGTCTCCTCAAATGAAAGAGCAGGGCTTATGGGTCCAAAGTGAGAGTAGTCAGTAGAGGGGGAGGGGAGCCCTTGGGTTCTTAAGGAAAATTTAATTGAATGCCTGTTATATACTATCATATATAGGACTGGGCTTATAAAGATGAATAAGAGAGGCCCTACAGGGAATTCTCTGCTTAGTAGGAAATAAACATATATACAAATAATTGCAGTTAAAGGTTATGATCTGTACATGTATAGGGTACAGTGTAGGCAGGGAGAAGGAAAAGGTCACTTCTGCCTGAGAGATGTTAGGAAAGGCTTTGTGAAGGAGGTGATTCTGAGCTGAGTGTTGAAAGCTGAAGCTGGCCAGGCGCGGTGACTCACTCCTGTAACCCCAGCACTTTGGGAGGCCAAGGCGGGTGGATCACGAGGTCAGGAATTTGAGACCAGCCTGACCAACATGGTGAAACCCCATCTCTACTAAAAATACAAAAATTAGCCAGGCATTGTGGTGCGTGCCTATAATCCCAGCTACTCAGGAGGCTGGGACAGGAGAATTGTCTGAACCCAGGAGGCGGAGGTTGCAGTGAGCCGAGATCGCACCGCTGCCCTCCAAACCTGGGCAATACAGCGAGACTCCATCTCAAAAAAAAAAAAAAAGAAAGCTGAGGCTGATGGTTATCAGGTAGGTGGAGACAGGGCATTCTAAGTAGAAGACGCAGAAGCAACGAAGCAATAGTATGGCATGTTGGGGAATTCAGAGTATGAAGCGTGACGATTTTAATATGAAGGGCTGGGCGATGAAGAGAGAATGACAGAAGATAATGTTGCTGGGTTAAGTAGGCGAAGGTCAAATCATGGAAGCCCTTGCTACCATGCTAAGGAGTTTAGGTTTTATCTTATAGACAACAGGGAGTCATGATAAGTTTTGTTTTTTGTTTTTTGTTTTTCACACAGAGTCTTGCCCCATCGCCCAGGCTGGAGTGGAGTGGTGCAATCTCAGCTCACTGCAACCTCTGCTTCCTGGGTTCAAGTGATTCTCATGCCTCAGCCTCCTGGGTAGCTGGGATTACAGACGTGTACCACCACACCTGGCTAATTTTTGTATTTTTAATAGAGATGGGGTTTCACCATGTTGGCCAGGCTGGTCTTGAACTTCTGGCGTCAAGTGATCCACCTGCCTGGGCCTCCCAATGTGCTGGGATTATAGGCCTGAGCCACCATGCCCCGCCCAGTAAGGTTTTAATCAAAGGAATAACATGATCAAATTTAATGACTCTGAAAAGATTACAAACAACCTAAAGATCAGTAGTAAGGTATTGCGTTTGTTATGGTATCCATCCAATGGAACACTAAATACTAGACAACATTTTGTTTTTGAGACAGTCTTGCTCTGTTGCCCAGGCTGGAATGTAATGGCACAATCTTGGCTCACTGCAGCCTCAGTCTCCTAGGCTCAAGCAATCCTCCTGCCTCAGCCTCCTAAGTATCTGAGACTATAGGTACACGCTATCACACGTGGCTAATTTTTATATATTTTTGTAGAGACAGGGTCTTCTTATGTTGCCAAGGCTGGTCTTGGACTCCTGGCCTCAAGCAATCCTCCTGCCTCAGCCTCCCAAAGTGTTGGAATTATAGGACTGAGCCACTGCGCCTGGCTATGCAACTATTTTTTTTTTTTTTAATTAAGCACCTCTTTCTATTGCTATGGAAAGATCATGCAGAATGGTGGGTATAATATATTATTATTTGAATAAAAAGGTAAAAAGGCTGGGTACAGTGGCTCATGCATGCCAACACTTTGGGAGGCCAAGGAGGGCAGAACACCTGAGCCCAAGAGTCAAGACCAGCCTGGGCAACAAAGTGAAACCCTATTTCTACAAAAAATTTTTTTTTTTTAAATTGGCGGGCTTTGTGGCGCATGCCTGTAATCCTTAGTACTTAGCTTAGCTACTCCGGAGGCTAAGCTGGGAGGATCGCCTGAGCCTGGAAAGTAGAGGTCGCAGTGAGCCAAGATCATGCCACTGCACTCCAGCCTACAAGACAGAGCAAGACCCCATCTCAAACGAAAAAAAAAGAAAGAAAAGGAAAGCTTGCTCTAGCAGTGATATAAGAGGGTAGATTGGAAAAAAACAGATTAGAGGCAGAGGAAAAGTAGTCAGGAGGCCAGTACCAATGCCAGCTGAGAAACACTAAGAACCTACACCAGGATAGCAGTAGTGGAAAAGATGATGAAAGAATAGCATAGAGATAGATGGGAGACAATCTGGAGTCCAGTTGATTTCAGGACTGACAGAGTTTCACATGACATGCAGTTTTCTCATTATCCAGGCATGCTGATGTGTACCCATAGCCCTAGCTACTTAGCAAGCTGGGGTAGGAATATCACTTGAGCCCAGGGGGTCAAGGCTGCAGTGAGCAAAGGTCAAGCCAGTATACTCCAGCTTGGGTGGCAGAGTGAGTCCCTGTCTCTAACAGAACACGGTAATAATAATAATACAGTTTTCTCTCTCAGGCAGCTGGATGAATTGAGTCATTCATCAAGATAGGATGTATGGCTGGGCATGGTGGCTCATCAAGATAGGATATGTGGCTGGGCACGGTGGCTCATCAAGATAGGATGTGTGGCTGGGCACGGTGGCTCATCAAGATAGGATGTGTGGCTGGGCACGGTGGCTCATCAAGATAGGATGTGTGGCTGGGCACGGTGGCTATCAAGATAGGATATATGGCTGGGCACAGTGGCTCATCAAGATAGGATATGTGGCTGGGCACGGTGGCTCATCAAGACAGGATATGTGGCTGGGCACAGTGGCTCATGCCTGCAACCCCTAGCACTTTGGGAGGCCGAGGTAGGCGGATCACCTGAGGTCAGGAGTTTCGAGAAAAGCCTGGCCAACATGGCGGAAACTCGTCTCTATTAAAAATACAAAAATGAGCCAGGCGTGATGGTGTGCACCTGTAGTCCCAGCTGCTTGGGAGACTGAGGCATGAGAATGGCTTGAACCTGGGAGGCAGAGGTTGCAGTGAGCTGAGATCACACCAGTGCACTCCAGCCCGGGTGACAGAGCAAGACATCATCTCAGAAAAAAAAAAAGATAGGAAATATGAGGGAGAATAAGAAGAATGATTTATTTATTATTATTATTTTTAGAGACAAGGTCTCGCCGGGCGCGGTGGCTCACGCCTGTAATCCCAGCACTTTGGGAGGCCGAGGCGGGTGGATCACGAGGTCAAGAGATCGAGACCATCCTGGTCAACACGGTGAAACCCCGTCTCTACTAAAAATACAAAAATTAGCTGGGCATGGTGGCACGTGCCTGTAGTCCCAGCTACTTGGGAGGCTGAGGCAGGAGAATTGCTTGAACCCAGGAGGCGGAGGTTGCAGTGAGCCGAGATCGCGCCATTGCACTCCAGCCTGGGTAACAAAAGTGAAACTCCATCTCCAAAAAAAAAAAAAAAAAAAGAGACAAGGTCTCACTCTGTGACTCAGACTAGAGTGCAGCGGTGTGATCACAGCTCACTGCAGCCTTGAACTCCTGGGCACAAGTGATCCTACCACCTTGGTCTCCTAAAGCAGAAGAGAATGATTTTGAGCTCCATTTTGTTTTTTGTTGTTGTTGTTTTGTAATTTGTAATTTTATTATTTTTGTCACCCAGGCTGGTCTCAAACTCCTGGCTTCAAGCAATCCTTCTGCCTTGGCCCCCCAAAGTGCTGGGATTACAGGCATGAGCCACTGAGCACAGCCTTGAGTTCCCTTTTAGATCTGGTAACTTGTTAATGACAAGGAGACACCAAGTGAAGGTGTACACTCTGGGCATTTAGGGATATGGCTAGAGTGAGGACAGCAGCCTGGGTTAGAGGCTGGGCACAGTGGCTCATGCCTGTAATCCCAGCAAGTTGGGAGGCCAAGGCAGGTGGATTGCTTTGAGCTTAGGAGTTCAAGAACAGCCTGGCATGGCGAAACCCTGTTTCTACAAAAAATACAGAAATTAGCTGGGCATGGTGGTGCGTGCCTGTGTCCCAGCTACACAAGAACCTGAGGCTGAAGAATCACTTAAGCCCAGGAAGTGGAGGTTGCAGTGAGCTGAGATTGCACCACTGCATTCCAGCCTGAGCAAAAGAGTGAAACTGTCTCAAAAAAAAAAAAAAAGAAGCCTGGCAAATTAGAGAGGCAAATTTGGGAGTCATTTCCTTACTGGTGGAATTAAAGACATGGGACTAGATGAGCTGGTCTAGGAAAAATCATTTAAAGAAAGAAAGAAAGAATCCCAAAAGGCCAGGTGCGGTGGCTCATGCCTGTAATCCCAGCACTTTGGGAAGCCAAGGCAGGTAGATCACCTGAGGCCAGGAGTTTGAGACCAGCCTGGCCAACATGGTGAAACTCCATTTCTACTAAAAATGCAAAAATTAGCTGGACATGGTGGCAGCTGCCTGTAATCTCAGCTACTTGGGAGGCTGATGCAGGAGAAACGCTTGAACCTGGGAGGCGGAGGTTGCAGTGAGCCGAGATCTCACCATTGCACTCCAGCCTGGGCAACAAAGGAAGACTGTCTCAATAAATACATACATACGTACATACATAGAATAACCAGACTATTAGAAATAAAAGGCATAACTTTAAAAAAAAGACTCTCAAAAAATACCTGATACTGCTAAGGGTCATAGTGCAAGGTCATCCAAAGTCCATCATCTGGTGAAAAGGTGAGGATAGTGAGTCACCAGCAAGATATTGGGTTGATTGGGCAAAACAGGGCTAAGGAGTCAAGGAAAAGGCCAAGTGTGGTGGCTCACGCCTGCAATCCTAGCACTTTGGGAGGCCGAGGTGGACGGATGGCTTGAGCTCAGGAATTTGACACCAGCCTGGGCAACATGGTACAACTCTGTCTCTACCAAAAAATTAGCCAAGCATGGTAGCACGTGCCTATGGTTCCAGCTACTCAGGAGGCTGAGGCGGGAGGATCACTTGAGCCTGGGAGGCGAAGGTTGCAGTGAGCCATGATCATGCCACTGCACTCCAACGTGGGTGACAGAGTGAGACTCCATCTCAAAAAAGGGAAAAAAGATGAATCAGAAAAAATCAAGGAATGACAGATTAGAGTAACAAACTAGGAATCTGAGGAAGTTACAAAAAACTGAAGGTAGGAAATCTACCTTGCTGATTCTTCCCCAACCCTCTCTTTTAGATGAGTTACCCCGGGCAGAGGGTCTGGGCGCCAGCGAGGCAGCTGAAAGGCTGGGCCGAGGCTGTATGTGGGATGTGGCTGGACAAGACGGACGTCACTGGAGGGTGTTCCGAATGGGACCACGGGAGCAGCGTGTGGACATGACTGTCATTGAGCCCTATAAGAAAGTCCTGTCTCATGGAGGTAATGGCTAGCATAAATGGAGAGGTGAGAGCTATGGCTTCTTAAATAAAATGCCTAAGCTGGAGACTCAGTCATTGATCCGAAATCTATCCTGTAGCTTCCAGAGACCCTGAGAGTCCCTCAACTTAAACAGATGTACTATCTGTCAATACATATTTGCTGACCAAATGAATTTTCCCCTTCCACTCTCCAGGTTACCACGGTGATGGCCTCAATGCTGTCATCCTTTTTGCTTCCTGTTATCTACCCAGAAGCAGCATCCCCAACTACACCTACGTCATGGAACACTTGTTTAGGTGAGATGGAAGGCCTGAAGAGCTATACAGGGCAGAGTTAGCGAGGGAAAAGTTAAAAACTCCTTCAAAGATCAGTAGCTAATTGGAGAGTCTATAGTAATGTTCCCTCTCACTCCTGCAACCCCCAGCACATAGTTTCCCTGCAATTTCATCCGCCCAGGTATATGGTGGGAACGCTGGAGGTGCTAGTCGCTGAAAATTACCTGCTTGTTCATTTGAGTGGAGGCACAAGCAGGGCCCAAGTTCCACCTCTGAGCTGGATACGCCAGTGTTACCGCACCCTGGATCGGCGGTGAGACCTGGGACGAGAGGGCCACAACTCTCTCTCTCTCATTGTTTTTCCCTCCTTTCCATTCTTTCTTCTTCCATTTAGTCCCTTCCTGTTTTCTTTATCCTACATTCCTTTCCCAGCTCTTTTGTTTTCGGTCCTCTCGGAGTCAGAGATCTAGTTTCAAATCCTGCCATTCCCACATTACCATTTACTAGCTGTTCGGCTTTGGACAAGTCACTTAACCTCCCTGGGCTTCAGCTTCTTTCTTGTTTTTTCTGTTGGTTTTTTCTTTTGAGACAGGGTCTGGCTCTGTCATCCAGACTGGAGTGCAGCGGCACAATCCCGGCTCATTGTCACCTCTGCCGCCCAGGCTCAAGTGATCCTCCCACCTCAAGCCTCCCAAGTAGCTGGGACTACAGGCATGGGCCACCATGCCTGGCTAACTTTTGTATTTTTTGTAGAGACAGAGTTTCGCCATTTTTCCCAGGCTGGTCTCAAACTCCTGATCTCAAGCGATCTGCCCACCTCCCAAAGTGCTGGGATTACAGGCATGAGCCACTGCACCCAGCCGCTTCAGCTTCTTTATCTGTAAAATGGCAATGATTATACTTTTGCCACTGGGTATTTGTGAAAATCGAGTAAATTAATGTGGCATATTGCCTGGCACACAGAAAGCACTCTTCCTTTTCTCTCTCACTCTTGCCATTTATTTCCTGTTCCACACCTCCATTGTCTTCTTCTCTGCCTTAGTCACTGACCTACATACAGGTCTTCTCTGTTGCCCAGGCTGCAGTGCAGTGGTGCGATTTCGGCTCACTGCAGCCTCTGCCTACCTGGCTCAAGTCATCCTCCCACCTCAGCCTCCCAAGTAGCTTGGACCACAGGTGTGCACCACCACCAGGCCTAGCTAATTTTTGTATCTTTTTCTGTTAGAGACAGGGTTTTGGCAGGTTTCTCAGGCCAGTCTTAAACTCCTGAGCTCAGGGGATGGCCTGCCTTGGCCTCCCAAAGTGCTGGGATTATAAGCCTGAGCCACTGCGCCTGGCCCTGTGTCTTCTTTTTCTTCTCAGAGTTGTTTTTTTTTTCCCCCCTCTGGTTTCCCCCATCTCCCTTTGCTCACTTCTCTCTTCTTGTCTTTCTTTTTTCCCTCTTTGCTGGTCTTCTTCCGCCTAGCGTTTTATAAGTGGTCTTGGTCGTAGAGTGATGGAGAAGCATGCAAAATGAACTTCTGTGAGGGTAGGGCACAAGAGGGAAATGGAGCAGAAAAAACCAGGCTGAGGGATTCTGAAAGGAGTTGTTTAAAAATGAGGATCATGGGCCGGGCGCGGTGGCTCACGCCTGTAATCCCAGCACTTTGGGAGGCCGAGGCGGGTGGATCACGAGGTCAAGAGATCGAGACCATCCTGGTCAACATGGTGAAACCCCGTCTCTACTAAAAATACAAAAATTAGCCGGGCATGGTGGCACGTGCCTGTAGTCCCAGCTACTCGGGAGGCTGAGGCAGGAGAATT
>PVKV010033904.1:0-18233 GCA_004027835.1 Alouatta palliata
ACTCCGTCTCCAAAAAAAAAAAAAAAAAAAGTTGACAAGTGAGATGGGAGTCTGGGAACCCAGCGGCAGCCGGCTGAGGACACCCTGGTTATATGGGATGATGATAAACAGGTCTAACCGTGGATGACTGAATGGAATGCATAATCTGCCAGTATCTTTTTTTTCATTCATTCATTCATTCATTTTTTTGAGACGGAGTTTCACTCTTGTCGCCCAGGCTAGAGTGCAGTGGTACGATCTTGGCTCATTGCAACCTCTGCCTCCCAGGTTGAAGTCATTCTCCTGTCTCAGCCTCCTGAGTGTCTGGGATTACAGGCACCAGCTACCATACCCGGCTAATTTTTGTATTTTTAGTAGAGACAGCCAACATGGTGAAACCCCGTCTCTACTAAAAACACAAAAACAATTAGCTGGACGTGGTGGTATGTGCCTGTAAGCCCAGTTACTCGGGAAGCTGACGCAGGAGAATCGCTTAAACCCAGGAGGCAGAGGGTGCAGTGAGCCGAGATTGTGCCACTGCACTCCAGCCTGGATGACACAGTGAGATTGTGTCTCAAAAAAAAAAAAAAAATGTGTTTTTGTTTGCCTGGATTAATGGAGTGGAAGGAAAAGATATGGGGCATTTTTGTTGGGTGCTAAAAATGTTCTGAAATTGATCATGGTAATGATTGCACAACTCTGTGAGTTGCGAAAAACCACTGGATTATACACTTTACATGGATGCATTGTATGGCATGTGAATTCTATCTCGAGATAGCTGTTAAAATCAATCACGAAATCCTGTACATGGAGAAAATCCAAGAGGAATTGCAGCCATACCCCAAATTCCCCTCCTCTCACCTTTATGACATCATTTTGGTTCCTGCATGTCCAATCTCTCTGAACACAAATGCCACCCCCACTTCACAGCTCAGTGCATCAAAGCCCATGTTCCCATCTGAGAGTGGAGAGTGGTGACTTTTTACCTGGGTTTGCTTGATCAGCTGATGGAGTTCTGTGAGAAGTTCTGCAATTCGGGAATCAGCAGACACGAGGGCCATTGTCTACAGGGGTGCCTGGTGGGGGAGTGAGGACAGAAGAGAACTCTGTTAGTGGCTGCTATGGGCTGAATTGTGCCCTCTCAAAAGATACATTCGGCCGGGAGGCTCACACCTGTAATCCCAGAACTTTGGGAGGCCAAGGCGGGCAGACTGCTTGGGGCCAGGAGTTCAAGACCACCCTGGGCAACATAGTGAGACCCTGTCTTTACCAAAAAAAAAAAAAAATTAAAAATGTAGCCCAGCAAGGTGGCACACACCTGTGGTCCTAGCTGTCTGAGAAGCTGAGGTGAGTGGATCACTAGGGCCTAGGAGGTCGAGGCTGCAGTGAGCTATTGCACTCCAGCCTGCATGACGGAGTGACACCCCATCTCTTTAAACAATAATAATAATAATAAGATACATTGTAGTTCTAACCGAGGTACCTGGAATGTAACCTTGCTGGGAATTAGGATCTTCACAGAAGTATTTAAGATGTCACTAAGATGAGGTCATAGTAGAATAGGGTGTGTCCTTAATCCAGACACATGGCCAGGTGGGGACAGAGGCAGAGATGGGACTTGGACTGCTGCAAGCCAAGGGATCCCAAATACTGTTGGCAGCCACCTAACCAGCTGGGAGAGACACATGGAGTAACGGCCATCTCAAAAAAAAAAAGCCGGGCATGGTGGCTCACGCCTGTAATCCCAGCACTTTGGGAGGCCAAGGTGGGCAGATCATGAGGTCAAGAGATCGAGACTATCCTGGCCAACATGGTGAAACCTCGTCTCTACTAAAAATACAAAAATTAGCTGGGCATGGTGGCATGTGCCTGTAATCCCAGCTACTTGGGAGGCTGAGGCAGAATTGCTTGAACCAGGGAGGTGGAGGTTACAGTGAGCCGAGATCGTGTCACTGTACTCTAGCCTGGGTGACAGAGCGTGACTCTATCTCAAAAAAAAAAAAAAAAAAAAAAAAAAAATTGTTCAACTAACACATCCTCCTACCCACAGAGATCAGATTCACACTGAATGGAGTAAACTCTTCCCCTCACTTAACTAACTGTGAACCTCTCCCCATGTATTTATTTGTATCTTCTTATAGGCTCTGCTGCTGCTATTTAAAAGTATAATAACATACAAACCAGGAATAGAGGGGAACTTCCTCAACCTGATGAAGGGCGTCTATGAAAAACACACAACTAACATCAGACTTAAAGGTGAAAGACTAAAAGCTTTCTCCTAAGTCAGGAACAAGATGAGCATAGGTCCTTGTCATTTCCAGTCAACACTGTCCTGCAGGGACCAGCCAAAGCAATGAGGCAATAAGATGAACTAAAAGGCATCCAGATTGGAAAGGAAGAAGTACAGCTATTTCTATTTCCATGTGACATGACCTTGCATACAGAAAACCCTAAGGAATCCACTAAATAACTATTACGACTAAGAACAAGGTTAGATCTAATTGCAAAGTTGCAGGATACAAAATCAATAAACAAAAATCAATTGTGGCCAGGCCCAGAGGCTCATGCCTCTAATTCCAGCACTTTGGGAGGCTGAGGCAGAAGGATCGCTTGCAGTCAGAGGTCCAGACAAGCCTGGGCAACATAGTAAGGCCCCCACTTCCACTTTATAAATGTTTTAACTTAAAAAAAAAAGACTACAGTAATCAAGATGGCATGGTACTGGCATAAGGACAGACATCTAGTTCAATGGAACAGAACTGAGAGACCAAAAATGGCTGAATAATTTTCAACAAGGGCGTCAAGACAAATTAGTGGGAAAAGAATCATCTTTTCAACAAATGGTACTGGGACAACTGAATATCCACATGTAAAAGAATGCATCTGGTTCCCTACCTCAGCCCACATACAAAAATGATCTGAATAGACAGTTCTCCAAAAAAGACATACAAATGACCACCAAGCACATGACAAGATGCTCCGTATCATTAGCCATTGGGAAATGCAAGTCAAAACCACTGAAGACACCACTTCACACCTACAATAAAAAAGAGACAAGAGTTGGGAAGGACATAGAGAAACTGTATGAATGCATGAAGTGTGATATCCATAGAGTGGAATATTACTTGCTAATAAAAAGAAGTACTGAGACACGCTATGACATGGATGAACGTTGAAAACATTCTGCTAAGTGAAAGAAGCTGCAGTCACGGAAGACCACATATTGTATGTTTCCATTTACATGAAATATCCAGAATAGCCAAATCCACTGAAAGTTGGGTGGGAAGGGTTAGGGGAAAAAGGATACTGATAGTTAATGGGTATGGATTTTTTTTTTTGGCCAGGTGATGAAAATGTTCTAAAATTGTGCTGATGGTTGCACAATTCTGAACATATGAAAAACCAACAAGCTGCACACTTTAAATACGTGGTACATGGCCACCCCATCCCCAGGCAAATACTATTTACTTTCTGTCTCTGTAGATTTGCATAGTCTGCACTTTATTTTATTTTATTTTTAGTTGAAGAATTCAGTTAAATATTTATTGAACAAATGCAGAATAAATGAACTAAGGGCTGTTATAACCTGAAGTTACAACAAACAACTTCAAATATTCAGAGCGCTGTCACACAGAGAATAAAAGACTCGCTCAGCATTTCTCCAAAGGGCAGAACCTGAGCCAAGGGATAAACAGAAGCAACCAAGGGGCTGCAGGACAGTTGTACAAAGTGTCTCATGCACCTTCATAGTTTCTTTCCCCATAGAAGTTTTTTTTTTTTTTACAAGTTTTCCCTTGTAAAAGGAGACAGCACAACTTAATACTTTTCATGAATGCCTTAAATAGGTTGCATTTTCATGGCAAGCCCTCCACTGCCAGCAATGGATACACTCACACTATTGGAAAAAATCTAAAGTTAACAAACTGGTTTAGTATGGAAATGGTCTATTTGTTCCTCAGCTATGTTTCTGTATTTTACATTAGTGGCTCTCAGGACGTGGGGGGTGAAAAGAGGGTGAATCATCATCCCCAGCAATTCAAATACTGTGCCTGGGGACAGTCTTTCTTTGAATCCAAATGAATTACTGCAACTATCAACCAATGGTACAGATAAGAGTGTGGCATGTGCTGGGGCAGAGAAAAGACAGTTGACAAACACTATTCTACACGAGACAGGAAATCTTATTCTATGAGTCACTAGAAAACAAACTAACTGTAATACTGACAGGCTCCATCCAGATTATTAAATACTACAAACTGAGAACTCTTTCAGCAACTGCTCTGCATAATGTTTAAGGACAAAATGTATATAGTATATTTTATATTATATATGTGTTTTATCACATACTCGGTAAGGAATGCTGAGGTGCTTAATCCATCCCATAAATTGAAAATACAAACTTTACATTTCTATATTTGTCAGTATACAGGATTCTGAAGATGAATCTTGAACTCAGAGTGATAATTCAGTTTTCAAGGAAAGCCACATAATCCGTCAGTCTGGCTAACTGCTGTTCATTGGGTATTGGGGGAACTGGAGCAGGCTCTGATAAGGGAATAAACTTGTTAAAGGAAACATCAAGGGCCCCTGCAACTGGCTTTCTGAGCAGAACCATTCTTGTGGTGGAATCAGCTTGCCATCCTTGTTCTAATATACCTTTCACAGCCTCTTCTACAGGGAGTCCCACAAAGGCTGCAAAATCATCAGCGATTATTGAAGTATACGCTTGAGAGACCAGGGCAAAGGCTCGTCTCCTTGTTGCATCTCTAAGTGCTTCCATAATTGGCTGGACCATCTCAGACCACTGGTGAGCGTTGATGGTTGTATAGATCCCAGGGAAATCTCTCTGCCGGATTCTTTGTCCTACTGACCAAATTCCCCCAAGTTCAGACTTTGCAGATTTTATAGCAGGTGGTATTCTTTTCCAAAGGTATCTTGCATTATTCATGTCACTGTGGAGCAAATATAAAGCTAGAAGCTGACCATACACTGGGGGTGTAGCAATTCCTCCAGGAGCCTCGAGCTCCTGGTTCTCGCACTGATCTAGCAACTTTTTGAAACTGAAGGCACCTTCCACCATCACCGCCACTGGCATCTTCCCGGCCGGTCTTGCCGCCGCACCTTCCAGACCTATTTTTTTTCTTTATGAGACGGAGTCTCGCTCTGTCGCCCAGGCTGGAGTGCAGTGGTGGGATCTCAGCTCACTGCCACCTCTGACTCTTGGGTTCAAGTCCTTCTCCTGTCTCAGCCTCCTGAGTAGCTGGGACTACACGTGTGCGCCACCATGCCTGGCTAATCTTTGTATTTTCAGTAGAGACAGCATTTCGCCATTTAGCCAGGCTGGTCTTGAACTCCTGACCTTGGGTGATCCACCCACCTTGGCCTCCCAAAGTGCTGGGATTACAGGCATGAGCCACCATGTCAGGCCTACACTTGCTTTTTATTACTGACTGATATTCCATTGTTTTGCTATAACACATTTTACATATCAATTCATAAACTGACAGACATCAGGTTACGTCCGTTTTTTTGGCTATTATGAATAATGCCGCTATGAGCATCGTGTACAAGTTTTTGTATGGGCATGTTTTCTTTGTATTTTTTTTTTCTTTTTTTTAGTAGAGATGGGGTTTCACCATGTTGGCAAGGCAGGTCTCAAACTCCTGACCTCAAGTGATCTGCCCACCTCGGCCTCCCAAAGTGCCAGGATTACAGGTGTGAGCTACTGAGTCTGGCTAGTTGTCTTTTTATTGAATTGTGTCCTTGGAAGCACATGGTTTTAATTTTTATTAAGTCAAATTTCATTTTCTTTTGGTTGCTTGTGATATTGGTCTATGTTGTCCCACATGTAGGACACCTGTAATCCCAGCTACTTGGGAGGCTGAGGCAGGAGAATTGGTTGAACCCGGGAGGTGGAGGTTGCAGTGGGCCAAGATCATGCCACTGCACTCCAGCCTGGGCAACAAGAGCAAAAACTCCATCTTGGGGGGAAAAAAAAGCCGATGAACTGTATGCGTTAAATGGGTAAACTGTATGGTATGAGTATAATACCAACATAATGGTTTAAAAATTGGCCACTGCTCACACCTGTATTCCCAGCACTTTGATCACCTGAGGTTGGGAGTTCAAGACCAGCCTGACCAACATGGAGGAAAGTCCATCTCTACTAAAAATACAAAATTAGTCAGGCATCGCAGGCTCCTGTAATCCCAGCTACTTGGGAGGCTAAGGCAGGAGAATCACTTGAACCCAACAGGCAGAGGTTGCAGTGAGCCAAGATTGTGCCATTGCTCTCCAGCCTGGGCAACAAGAACAAAACTCCGTCTCAAAAAAAAAAAAAAAAAAAAAAAAAAAATCAATCTGTCTAAAGGTAAAGTCATCACTTCCCTGCCCACCTCTCCTCTCAAAACTCCTCAGTGGTAGCATCCCCCTTCTCTGTTGTTTTCATAACCCATTCAGCTACCTATGCTGGGAACTGAGTCATTTTCAACTCCCCCTTTTCCCTCAATCCCCACATCCAATCAATCAACACTCTCATTATTAATTTACTGCCTCAATATTTCTGGACTCTATCCATTCCTCTTTATCCTTCACTTACTGGTTCAGGCCATGTCAGGTTAGTTTCACTGTAATATACACAGCAGCTTCCTGGATAAATGCCTTTATGCCTATATTCTCATCTCCAACACATCTAGCCTCTACCCCTCCCTAGAACCATCCAACTAAAAGACATGTGTTATCCTATTGTTGCCCTACCAAAGACTTTCAACCCTCTGCCTCTAGGATACATCATGTCTTTAACATAGGACACAAGGTCTCCATGAAGAGGTGGCTTCCATCTCTTGCTATCCCCAACACCTGTTATTACTCTTTACCCCACATTTTATGTTCCATCAATACTAACACTGAACTGCTCTGCACTGACTACATACCATGTAATTTCCCTTCCTCCTCACCCACCTCCGTCACTCTCTTTCTTTTTATTGAGATGGAGTCTCACTCTGTTGCCCAGGCTAGTATGCAGTGGTGCAATCTTAGTTCACTGCAACCTCTGCTTCCTGGGTTCAAGCAATTGTCTCTCCAGGCTCAGCCTCCTGAGTAGCTGAGACTACAGGTGTGCACCACCATGCCCAGGTAATTTTTGTATTTTTTTGTAGAGATGAGGTTTCACCATGTTGCCCAGGCTGGTCTTAAACTCCTGAGCCCAGAGTGATTCACCCACCTCGGCCTTGAAAAGTGCTGGAATTACAGGTGTGAGCTGCCACGCCCAGCACCACATAACTTCTTATCTCTATGCTTGCCCTAAGTTCACACTGTTCCCTCTATGTAGATGTCCAGATCACTCCTAATCCACTGATCACAGCCTGAAACTTTCTGTTCCACTAAGACCCTCTTTCCACTCCTGCTCCTAGCAAATCACATGAAAATCCTCTTTGTGTATATTTGTCTCCTCCCTAGTTTGTCCAGTCTTTTGAGGGCAGGGATCACTTTATCCTCCATACCTAGCACAGAGCCTGGCACACTGTAGGTTCTCATTTTAAATATCGACTGAATCACTATCCTTTTCTTCACCATAAAACTACCATACCTACCATCGTCACTTCTCCCATTCACGCCTCAGCCTACCCTCAAGCTCCCAGGGAGCTCCTGCCAGCTCCTGGACCTTCTGCTGCACTGCACACCTGCTCACAGGTGTGCCTCAAAGCTCCACTCTCTAGATTTCAGGTGTGATGGTTAATCCAAGGTAACAACTCATCTGGACTGACGGACGCTTAGACGGCTGGTGAAGTGCTGTTCCTGGGTGTGTCTGTGGTGTTGCTGGAGAAGGCAGACATTTGTCGGTGCACTAGGAGAGGAAGACCCACTCTCCTTATGGGTGGGGACCACCCAGCTGGCTGCCAGCGTGGCTAGCACAAGCAGGTGGAAGAAGGGGGACAAACAGCTTGCTGGGTCTGCACGCTAGCTCTGTTCTGTGCATGCCGGACACGTGGCCTCCTCTCCTCCTGCCCTTGGACGTCAGACTCCAGGTTCTTTGGCCTTTAGACTCTGAGGCTTGCACCTCCCAGGGGCTCTCAGGCCTTTGGCCTCAGACTGCACTGTTGGTTTCCCTGGCTTTAAGACTGGCGGACTTGGACGGAACCATGCTACCAGCTTCTCTCTTTCCCCAGCTTGCCAATGGCCTATCAGGGGATTTCACCTTGTAATTGTGCGAGGCAATTCTCCCTAATAAACTCCTATGTGTGTGTATATATATGCTATTGGTTCTGTCCCTCTGGAGAATGCTGATGAACACACCAGCCTCCACGCTCCCCAGTCTCTAACCACCACCATTCTGGTTTCTTGCTGCCTCCTCCTCTACCCCAGTGGAAGATCGCTCTGGGATCCTCTTCCCATTCTCTACACACTCCCTAAGCATTCTCATCAGCTTCAGGCTAAACTTCCAAATCAGTGCCATCAACCCTGACCTCTTTCCAAGGCTCCCAACTCAGACTTCCAACTGCCTCCTGAATAACCCCACCGAGGTGCCCCGCAGACAGTCACACTTCCTGTCCTGCACAGCTCTGCCTTCTAGATGCTGCTTAATGGCATCACAGCACAGCTGGCTTCCCAAGCTGGAAACCCAGCCCTCACTCTCCTGCCACGCTTGTCATTGTTTTAGTTTAGCCCCTCATCACCCATCACTGTCTCACGTGGTTAATAAAACTGTTTCTCTCTAGAAACACACACACACACACACACACAACTTTGAGTAAACAATATATGCATGTAGTAAAAAAAAAAACTCAGATCATCCTAGCAATACAATGAAATTTCCTATCTCTACAGGCAACTAGTTCTTTCTTGGGTATTCCTTCAAAGATATCCCGTGTACATATAACAAGAAAAACGGTGTACAGTTCATAAAAGCTTTTGCAGACAGACAGACACACACACACACACACACACACACTCTCTCTCTCTCTCTCTCTCTCTCCCACTCACTCACTCATGAAACTGAGGTTGAAATTTTCAGAGAGAGCTGACCACGTGGTCTGAAGGATCACTGTGCCTACTGGGTAGTGCCTTGCCTGGCAGAATCACCTCATTTTGTAATTTCAAAATAAGCTATTGCTATCCCTGGATTCCACTGGCCATGAACTCTCAAAGCAGACCATCCAACTGTGCCCACTGCCTTGATGCCCGTTCCCCCTGGCAGGTAGCTGGCAAATGGCAACACACTCTCACTACAAAAATGTCCTCTCTTCTTTGGGGCCTCCTTGGCTACCAACAGTTATTACAGTACCTCTGCCACCCCAGAGCACTCTGGTCACCCCTCTGTTTCCAACTATCTGCCTTTTTTCTCTAATTAAAGTGAAGGAAAAGTACAACATTAGCTGGGCACAGTGGCTCACACCTGTAATCCCAGCACTTTGGGAGGCCGAAGAGGGTGGATCACTTGAGGTTAAGAGTTCAAGACCAGCCTGACCAACATGGAGAAAGCCCGTCTCTACTAAAAATACATAATTAGCCAGGTGTGGTGGTGCATGCCTGTAATCCCAGGTACTCAGGAGGCTGGGGCAGGAGAATCACTTGAACCCCAGAGGCGGAAGTTGCAGTAAGCCAAGATCGCGCCATTGCACTCCAGCCTGGGCAACAAGAGCAAAACTCCGTCTCAAAAAAAAAAAAAAAAAGAAAAAGAAAAAAGAAAAGTACAACATTAAAGAATGTTTTAAAGCAAATCCCAACAACCTCAAGTGATTTTCATTTTGTATCCACCTCCGTAAATGTTATATAACCACAATCAGAGCACACACATCCTTTTAAAACTGCTTTCTATGTGTGGAAGAGTCTACTTCTCAGACTTCTAGCCCCTTAAGTAGAAGAACTAAGTTGTTTGTTTTTTTTTTTTTTTTTTTGAAACAGGGTCTCACTCTGTCACCCAAGTGGAATGCAGTGGTGCAATCTCGGCTCATTGTAGCCTCTACCTCCCAGGCTCAAGTGATCCTCCCACCTCACCCTCCCAAGTAGCTGGGACTACAGCCATGTACCATCACACCTAACTAATTAAAAAAATTTTTTTTTGTAGAGATGGGGTCTTGCCTTGTTGCCCAAGATGACCTCAAACTCCTGGGCACAAGCAATCCTCCTGCCTCAGCCTCCTAAAGTGCTGGGATGACAGACATGAGCCAAGAACTAAGTCTTAGTGGATTATCTTTGCATCTTGGTGCCCTAAATAAAGCCTGAAATCCAAGAGGGCTTGGCTACCCATTTGTCAGACCCTACCCAGGAAAACACTGGAAGAGGTGAACAGCACGTCTAGCACCAATACAAGTAAAAGCCCTATAAAAAAATGATGTACACCACCTGCCACACAGCCATCAGGGAAAGGAACTGACCTTCGTGTTTTAAGAATAGTCCATGGAGGGGGGAAGGGAAAGAACAACTGTTAAGTTCTCATAAAGCCTCACACTCGACTTGGATTAATTAGTTAACCTTTCTGGGTCTCAATAAAATCAAAACAAGAGCACCTACTTGATGATCAAATACCTAAGAAAGGTCCTAGGCAGTGGCTGGCCCAGGGCACGCACTTAGTGAACGCCTGTGGCCCTTCTCATCTGGAGGCCAGGGGTCTGCTGTTACATTGAGCAAAAGAGCCAATCGCACAAGCAAAAGAAATGCTGACGCTTGCCAAACCTGGGAAAAATCCCTCGATGGCGGCCTGGCCAAAGGCTACACTATTTAAGGGCTCTTTTGTTTGAGATTGGCCTACTGGGCAGTAGCTTGTCTGAGAGAACAAGCTCTTCTTACGATTTTACAACAAAGTGCTGCTATCTCTGGATCCGGTCAGTTATATATCTAAACTTCCCCAGGAAACGTGTTCTAAGTAGAAGCAAAGGTTTCTGTGACCCTCTGAGAACAAATGCCAAGCCTGCTGGTGCAAAGCAAGTGGGAATGCGGCCCTGGGGTTTGGAACCATAACCAATTAGAAGGCCAGATGGGAGGTCACTGCGCTTCCAGGCCAAGTTGCTGGTTTTATCAGAGTCCAAGCGTGCCAGCTAATCTTATCACAGTTCCATTGTGTAAACAAAACTGTCTCAAACCCCAAGAGACTCAGCAATTCCTGCAAGGTTTCAAGCATTCTTAGGAATGCTCAGGCAACGCCCAGCACCCTAAACTCTTTGGCTCCTAGCATGCTTGTTTTCCCACTGACTTAGAAGGCCACACCTTTATCTCTACACAGAGATAAACACACTGCTGACATTTCACACTACAATTTACTTATGCCTGTTCAAGAACTTCATATAAATGTAACCACGCAGTATGTATTCTTTGGTGCCAGGATTCTCTCACTGAACATGTTTTTGAAATTCATCTATACTGTATCAGTAGTTTGTTCCTTTTCTTTTTTTTTTGAGACGAAGTCTCGCTCTGTCCTGGAGGCTGGAGTGCAATGGCGTGATCTTGGCTCACTGCAACCTCCGCCTCCCAGGTTCAAGCGATTATCCTGCCTGAGCCTCCCAAGTAGTTGGGGTTACAGGCGCCCACCACCATGCCCAGCTAATTTTTGCAATCTTAGTAGAGGCAGGGTTTCACTATGTTGGCCTGGCTGGTCTCAAACCCCTGACCTCATGATCTGCCCGCCTCAGCCTCCCAGTGCTAGGCCTGAGCCACTGCGCCCAGCTGTTTTGTTCCTTTTCATTGCTGAGGAGCACACTATCATATGAACAACACACTAGTTTAGCCAGTTCTCTTTTGGTGGCACTTTGGTAATATTCAGTTTAGGGCCGTTATTCTTTTATTATTTTTTAGAGACAGTCTTGTTTCTGTTGCCTGGACTGGAGAGCAGTGGTGCAATCATGGCTCACTCTAGCCTCGATCTCCCAGACTCAAGTAATTCTTCCAGTTCAGTGTCCCAAGTAGCTGGGACTACAGGCACAAGCCACCAGGCCAAGCCAATTTTTATTTTTTATTTTTGAGACAGAGTCTTGCTCTGTTGCCCAGGCTGGAGTGCAGTGGCACGATCTCAGCTCACTGCAACCTCCACCTCCCAGGTGCAGCAATTCTCCTGCCTCAGCATCCCAAGTAGCTGGAATTACAGGTGCCAGCTACCACCCCCAGCTAATTATTATATTTTTAGTAGAGACGGGGTTTCACCAAGTTGGCTAGACTGGTCTCCAACTCCTAACCTCAAGTGATCTGCCTGCCTTGACTTCCCAAAGTGCTGGGATTACAGGCGTGAGCCACTGTGCCTGGCCTCTAGCTAATTTTTAAACTTTTTGTAGAGATGAGGTCTCCCTACGCTGCCCAGGTTGTTCTTGAACTCCTAGGCTCAAGCGATCCTCCCAACTCAGCCTCCCAAATTGCTAGGATCACAGGTGTGAGCCACCACAGGGCCTGACAAAGTTTTAATAACTGCTTTAAATTAAAAAAAATTTTTTTTTCTTTATTTTAACTAATTAATTCTTTTGATTCTCCTTTTCTTGCTAGTTGGTACCAACACCTGGGTCCTCTTGGGGTTGATCTTCATTTATTGCCTTTTCTTATGAATACAAGTCATATTTTCCTATTTTTTAAAAATATATATTTTAAAAATGTCTTTCCTTTTCTTCTTTTTGAGACAGTCTTGCTCTGTTGCCCAGACTGGAGTGGTAGTGCGATCTCAGCTCACTGCAACCTCTGCTACCTGGGTTCACATAAT
The DNA here is from genome assembly GCA_004027835.1 of Alouatta palliata. Lineage (NCBI taxonomy): Eukaryota > Metazoa > Chordata > Mammalia > Primates > Atelidae > Alouatta > Alouatta palliata. The sequence continues at coordinate 12,659 of PVKV010033904.1, forward strand.
TGTCATGCCTCAGCCTCCTGAGCCTCCCATGTACCACCAAGCCTGGCTAATTTTTTTGTATTTTTAGTAGAGACAGGGTTTTGCTACATTGGCCAGGCTTGTCTCAAACTCCTTCCTCAGGTGATCCACCTGCCTCTGCCTCTCAAAGTGCTGTGCTGGGATTACAGGCCTGAGCCACCACACCTGGCCCATTTCTTGTGTCTAATAATTTTGGATTGTATCATGGACACTGTGGATGATATGTTACAGGCTTTGGATTCTGTTATGTTCTTGAGAGTCTGGTGTTTTGTTAACAAGCAGTTAATCACAGCTGAACTCAAACTCCAAATCTAGTTTCCCTGAGGCAGATATCAGCTGAAATGTGTACTGATCTTTTAAACTTAACTAAGTTGCTTGGAATGTGCCCTACGTTTGTCTAGTTCAGAGGTTTGGGCAGACTTTTTAAAATAACAGCTTAATGGGCAGGGTGCAGTGGCCCACACCTATAATCCTAGCACTTTGGGAGGGTGAATCACTTGAGGCCACAAATTTGACACCAGCCTGGCCAACATGGTGAAACACCGTCTCTATTTAAAAAATACAAAAATTAGCGGGCATGGTGGTGCACACCTGTAATCCCAGCTACTTGGCAGGCTGAGGCAAGAGAATCGCTGGAATCCGGGAGGTGGAGGTTGAAGTGAGCCAAGATCGCATCACTGCACTTCAGTCTGGGTGACAGAGTGAGACTCTGTCTCAAAACAACGACAACAAAAACAGCTTAATGGAAATAATTCGAATGGCATACAATACCCTATCGATGTATCTATCTATGTTTCTATGTATGTATGTATCTATTTGAGACAGGGTCTCACCCCTACAGCCCAGGCTGGAGAGAAGTGGTACAATCACAGCTCACTGCAGCCATGACTTCCTCAGCTCAGTCGATCCTCCTGCCCCAGCCTCCCGAGTGGCTGGGATTACAGGCACAGACCACCATGTCCAGCTAATTTTTGTATTTTTAGTAGAGACGGGTTTCTCCATGTTGGGTCACGCTGGTATCAAACTCCTGACCTCGTGATCCGCCCACCTCAGCCTCACAAACTGCTGGGATTACAGGTGTGAGCCACTGCGCCTGGCCTACTTCATTCCTTTTCATGGTTAAAAAACGTTCCATTGTATGGATAGATCTCAGTTTTTTTTTTTTTTTTTTTTTTTTTTGAGACGGAGTTTTGCTCTTGTTGCCCAGGCTGGAGTGCAATGGCGTGATCTCGGTTCACCGCAACCTCCGCCTCCTGGGTTCAAGCAATTCTCCTGCCTCAGCCTCCCGAGTAGCTGGGACTACAGGCATGTGCCACCATGCCCAGCTAATTTTTGTATTTTTAGTAGAGACGGGGTTTCACCATGTTGACCAGCATGGTCTCGATCTCTTGACCTTGTGATCCACCCGCCTCGGCCTCCCAAAGTGCTGGGATTACAGGCGTGAGCCACCGTGCCCGGCAGATCTCAGTTTTTTAATCCATTCATCTGTTGATGGACATTTGAGCGTTTGGGGAAGACTTTTACATGAAGAATTTGGAACCCCTCCTCTGGGGCTATCTTCTTTACATGATGGGCTTTTTTTAATTATTATTATTTTATTTTATTTTTTAAAGACAGAGTTTCACCATGTTGGTCAGGCTGGTCTTGAACTCCGGACCTCAGGTGATCCACCCGCCTTGGCCTCCAAAGTGCTTGGATTACAGGCGTGAGCCACCATGCCCGGCCCATGATGGGCTTTTTAACAGCTCTGGAGACATTTAACAAAACCAATAAATAGGCAGGTCACATTGGCTCATGCCTGTAATCCCAACCCCTTGGGAGGCCGAGGACAGAGGATTGCTTGAGCCCAGGAGTTTGAGACCAGCCTGGTCAACACAGCAAGGCTCTATCTCTACCAAAAATAAAAAGTACCCAGGTGTGGTGGTGGGCTCCTGCAGTCCCAGCTTTCAGGAGGCTGAGACAGGAGGACCTCTTGAGGCTGGGAGTTCAAGACCCCCATCTCCACAAAAAAAAAAAAAGAAAAAATACTGGTGATATAATTTAGGCTTCTGGATAGAGTCCCATCTGAAGCTGGTTTACTCCAGGCCTCTTCAGCTGGAGTCTGTGAAGAAAAAAACGGTTTCTCCTCTGCTGTCATAATGTGCTATCAATCAACATGTAAGATTTCTGTGGCCAAATATGTGGGGATTTCTCCCCAACAAAAATCAATTCATCAAGTCTACAGTGGATACACGCTGGATATCCTCTAATTCAGTTTATTTCCAACACTATCCATCCAGACAGAGTGTCAGACCCCGCAGGCTAGGGGCTCAGTTCCACAAGCATGTCCCCCCAACTCTCGATGCCAGTCACAAGCTCCAGTTACTTTGTTTGTGCTTCTGACCAACTGACTTTTATAAATCAGGGTTTCCACGACTTCCTTCTTGGGTTCCATGAATTTACAGGAGCAGCTCTCAGCACTCAGGGAAACACTTAGGTTTACTAGTTTATTATAAAAGACGTCACAGTGGATACAGATGAAGGAAGAGGCACACAGGGCAAAGTTCCACGGGAAGAAGTGAGGAGCTTCCATGTCCTCCCTGGGCAGACCACCCTCCAGGAAGCTCCATAAGCATTCCAAACTGGACACAGACCAGATACATATTTGCAATATCACAGAGTCAACAAACACCTCTTTAATGCTTAGGCTAGTCAGGGTTAGCTTTCTGTTATCTGCTGCAACTGAGTAGCTTGATTAATAAGAAGAACTTTAATTAAGGATGATCGGGAGAGAGAGCTCAAACTGAGGGACAAAGGCTACAGGGTAGAACCATATGTTAACCACTAATACCTCACCTAAAATTGTTGACCCTTTTACTATAATAGCATCCAAGGCCTCAAACAAATCCAAATATCCTATACGTAAGCCACTGTAAGATTAATCCCACAGAGATTAAGGTTCTGGCTCAAAGGGAAAGAGGAACCTAACACCCTACACTCAGATCTCACACTCTCAAACCAGTCACTGGCAATGAGAATCTGCAAACTGGGTGCAGTGGCTCATGCCTATAATCCCAGCACTTTGGGAGGCCAAAATGGGAGGATCACTTGAGGTCAGGAGTTTGGGACTAGCCTGGGCAACACAAGGAGGCCCTGTCTCTACAAAAACAAAATAATTAGCCCGGCATGGTGGTGCACATGTATAGTCCTAGCTACTCAGGAGGCTGTGGCAGGAGGATCACTTGAGCCCAGGAGTTTGAGAATACAGTGAGCTATTACTGCACCACTACACTCCAGCCTGGGTGACAGAGTAAGACCTTGTTTCTAAAAAAATATAAATAAATAGAGGCCAGCCATGGGGACTCACACCTGTAATCCCAGCTCTTTGGGAGGACAAGGCGGGCAGATCGCTTGAAGTCAGGAGTTCGAGACCAGCCTGGCCAACATGGTGAAACCCTATCTCTACTAAAAATACAAAAATGAGCCAAGCATGGTGATGCATGCTTGTTATCCCAGCTACTCAGGAGGCTGAGGCAGGAGAATGGTTTGAACCCAGGAGGCGGAGGTTGCAGTGAGCCAAGATCGCGCCACTGCACTCCAGCCTGGGCGACAGAGCAAGATTCCATCTCAAAAATAAATAAATAGAATCTATATTCATCAATTAGTTAAAGAGACATTAAGATGACGATTTTTTTCCTCCATGCCTCTGTACTGCAACTTATGCTGGTGTTTCTCATTTAAACCTTACAGCAATCCTATAAAATAGGTATCAGTACAGAAAGAGCAGTGTTAAAAAAAACAACAAAAAAAGATACCAGAATGGTAAGTAAAGTGGGGAAACTGCAGTTCAGATAGGTTCTGCAGGGAACTCAGGAAAAATAGTTAGTTGAACTGGGGCTACAAGGCTGCAAATTCTAAAACCTATGCTCCTCCTCTGAATTCCAAGTTTTGTTACAACTTCAACATATTCAATAGTAGAAGCGATCATGGAAGTGGAAGCTTTTGGTCTCTTGTAAGCTGCCAATCCACCATTAGCTATTACTATAACACTTGTCAAAGTATCACCAGTAAAATGATGATTGGGGCAACCGAAAAATGTTAGGGAAATGTGATGGTTAACTTTACGTGTCAACCTGATTGGGCTAGGGGATGCCTAGATAGCTGGTGGTAACACTTCTGGGTGGGTCTGTGAGTTCCAGAGGGTTTGCTTTCCTGGGCTTTCAGCTTGCAGATGGCAAATCTTGTGCCTTTTCAGCCTCTATAATTGTATGACCCAATCCACCACAATAGATCTCTTTCAATACATCTATACAGTTGATCCTTGAATGATATAGGTTTTAACTCTGCAGGTCCACTTATACGTGGATTTTCTTCCACCTCTAGGACTCTTTTGAGACAGGGTCTTGCTCTGTCACCCAGGCTGGAGTGTAGTGGCACGATTTTGGCTCACTGTAGCCTCTGCCTCCTGAGTTCAAGCGATTCTTGTGCCCCAGCCTCCCGAGTAGCTGGGATTACAGGCACACACCACCATGCCCCGCTAATTTTTGCTGTTATTGTATTTTTAGAAGAGACTGGATTTCCCCACGTTGACCGGGCTGGTCTCAAAACCCTGACTTCAGGCAATCTGCCCGCCTCAGCCTCCCAGAGTGCTAGGATTACAGGCATGCGCCACCGCCTGGCCAGTATTTACATTTAAAATGTGAAACTGGGGCCGGCTGTGGTGGCTCATGCCTGTAATTCCAGCATTTGGGGAAGCTTTGGTTAGGAGGACTGCTTAAACCCAGAAGTTCGAGGCTGCAAGAGGCTGCAGTGAGCTGTGACAGCACCACGCTCTCCAGTCTGAGCAACAGAAAACTTGTCTCTAAGAGAAAAAAAAAAAGTGAGATTGATAATGCCTAAGAAAGAATGAGCAGGCGAGAAGCCAGAAGCAAAGGAAGATAATGTCCAGTAAGCCAAATGAAGACCGCATTTCAAGAAGGGACAGTGATCAACAGCATCAAATGCTGCTACAGGACTGACACCTAACTTAACAATGAATTTGGCCACCTAGAGATCACCGATGGCTCTGACAAAGAGCTATTTGTTTTTGTTTTGTTTTGTTTTGTTTTGAAACGGAGTCTCATTGTCAAGCCCAGGCTGGAGTGCAATGGCACCATCTGAGCTCACTGCAACCTCCACCTCTCGGGTTCAAGTGATTCTCGTGCCTCAGCCTCCCAAGGAGCTGAGATTATAGGCACACACCACCATGCCCGGCTAATTTTTGTATTTTTAGTAGAAATGGGGTTTTGCCAGGCTGGACTCAAACTCCTGACCTCGGGTGATCCACCCACCTCGGCCTCCCAAAGTGTTGGGATTACAGGCGTGAGCCACCGCTCCCGGCGACAAGGAACTGTTTTAGTGGAGTGGTGGAGACCAAAGCCTGACTATAGGCTCAAGGGTTCAAGACTTGGAGGAGGAAAGGCACTAATGAAGGTAGACTGAGGCCTCTGGCTGCAAACCCGAGCCGAGAAGGTAACTGGAGAATAGGGAGAGTGAAGGAGGTTGTTTTGCTGTTCTTTTTTTTTTTTTTTTTTTTTTT
>PVKV010033905.1:0-18232 GCA_004027835.1 Alouatta palliata
TGGGGAATGGAATGGAGAATGGAATGGAATGGAATGGGGAATGCAATGGGGAATGGAATAGGGAATGGAATGGATTGGAACGGGGAATGGAATGGAGAATGGAATGGGGAATGGAATGAAATGGAATGAGAAAGGGAATATGGAATGGAATGAAGAATGAAATGGAATGGTACTGGGAATGGATTGGATAATGGAATGGGGCATTTAATGGAATGGAATGGGGAACGGAATGGAAAGAAATGGGGAATGGAATCGGGAATGGAATGGAATGGAACGGGGAATGGAATGGGGAATGGAATGGAGAATGGAATGGAATCGTATGGGGCATGTAATGCAATGGAATGGGGAATGGAATGGAATGGAATGAGTAATGGAATATAGAATGGAATGGAGAATGCAATGAAATGGAATGGGGAATGAATGGGGAATGGAATGGGAAATGGAATGAAAGGGAATGAGAAATGGAATATAGAATGGAATGTTTAATGGAGTGGAATGGAATGGCTAATGGAATCGGGAATGAATGGGGAATGGAATGGGGAATGGAATGAAGAATGGAACGGGGAATGGAATGGAGAATGAAATGGGGAATGGAATGAAATTAAATGAAATGAAATGAGAAATGGAATATAGAATGGAATGTTTAATAGAATGGAATGTAACGGGGAATGGAATGGAGAATGCAATGGGGAATGGAATGAAATGGAATGAGAAAGGGAATATGGAATGGAACGGAGAATGGAAAGGAATTGTACAGGTAATGGATTGGGTAATGGAATGGGGCATTTAATGGAATGGAATAGGGAATGAAATGGAATGGAACACGGAATGGAATCGGGAATAGTATGGAATGGAACGGGGAATGGAATGTGGAATGGAATTCAGAATGGAATGGAATGGAAAGGGGAATGGAATGAAGAATGAAATGGGGAATGGAATGGAGAATGAAATGGGGAATGGAATGAAATGGAATGAGCAATGGAATATAGAATGGAATGTTTAATGGAATGGAATGGAATGGGGAATGGAATGGGGAATGAAATGGGGAATGGAATGGGTAATGGAATGGGGAATGGAAAGCAGAATGAAATGGAATGGATCAGAAAACGGAATGGGGAATGGAATGAAATGGAAAGAGAAATGGAATATAGAATGGAATGGAGAATGGAATTGAATGGAACAGGAAATGAAATGGTAAGTGGAATGGAGAATGGGTTGGAATGCAACAGGGAATGGAATGGGGTATGGAATGGAATAGACTGGGGAATGTAATGGGGAATGGAATGGAGAACGGAATGGAATGGAATGGGGCATGTTATGGAATGGAATGGGGAATAGAATCTAATTTAATGAGAAATGGAATATAGAATGGATTGGAGAATGGAATGAAATGGAACGGGGAATGAAATGGGGAATGTAATGGGGAATGGAGTTTGGAATGGAATGGGGTATGCAATGGAGAATGGAAGGCGGATTTGAATGCAATGGAAAGATTAATGGAATGGAAAGAAATGGGGAATGGAATGAAATATAATGGGGAATGGAATGGGGAACGAAATGGAGTGGAGTAGAAAGGGGAATTGAATGGTGATTGGAATGGGGAATGGAATGGAGAATGGAAAGGGAAATGGAATGAAATGGAATGAGAAATGTAATACAGAATTGAATGTTTAATGGTATGGAATGGAACGGGAATTGGAATGGGGAATGGAATGGAGAATGGAATGGAAAGGAAGAGGGAGTAAAATGGAATCTAATGGAGAATGGACTGGGGCATGTAATAGAAAGGAATGGGGAATGGAATGGAAGGGATCGGGGAATGGAATGGGGAATGGAAAGGAGAATTGAATGGAATGCAATGGGGAATGGAATGGGGAAAGCAATAGAGAATGGAATGAAATAGAATTAGAAATAGGCCAGTAATCCCAGCACTTTAGGAGGCCGAGGCAGGTGGATCACAAGCTCAAGGGATCGAGACCATCCTGGTCAACATGGTGAAACACCGTCTCTACTAAAAATACAAAAAAATTAGCTGGACATGGTGGCACGTGCCTGTAGTCTCAGTTACTCGGGAGGCTGAGGCAGGAGAATTGCTTGAAAACAGGAGGAAGAGGTTACGGTGAGCCGAGATCACACCATTACACTCCAGCCTGGGTAACAAGAGCAAAATTCTGTCTCAAAAAAAAAAAAAGAAAAGAAAAAGAAATAGAGATAGAATATACAGTGGAATTTTTAATGGAATGGAATGCATCGGTTAAGGGAATGGGGAATTGAATGGGGAATGAAATGGAATGGAATGGGAAATGTAATGGATTGGAATGCGGAATAGAATGGGGAATAGAATGGAATGAAAGGGGGAAGGGAATTTTGAATGGAATGGGGAATGGAATGGAGAATCGAATGGGGAATGGAATGGAATGGAATGGAGAATGGAATGGGGAATGGAATGAAATGGAATGAGAAATGGAATATAGAATGCAATGTTTAATGGAAGGCAATGGGGAATGGAATTGGGAATCGAATGATGCATGTAATGGTATGGTACAGGAAATGGAATGGGGAAATGGAATGGAGAATGGAATGGAATGGAACGTTGAATGGAATGTGGAATGGAATGGGGAATGTTGTGGAAAGTAACGGGGAATGGAAAGGGTCATATAAAGGAATGGAATGGGGAATGGATTGGAATGCAACGGGGAACGGAATGTTGAATGGAATGGGGAATGGAATGGAAAGTGAAATGGAATGGAACGGGGAATAGAATGTGAAATGAAATGGAATGGAATGGGGAATGGAATGGGGAATTAAATGGATTGGAACCTGGAATGGAATGGGGAATGGAATGGAGAATGGAATTGGGAATGGAAAGAAATGGAATGAGAAATGGAATGTAGAATGGAGTATTTACTTGAATGGAATGGAATGTAGAATAGAATTGAGAATGGAATGGAATGGAAAGGGGAAAGGAATGGGTAATTGAATGGGGAATGGAATGGATCATGTAATTTAATTAAATGGGGAATGGAATGGAACGGACAATGGAATGGGGAATGGAATGGCGAATGGAACGGGGAATGGAATGGGGAATGGAAAGGGGAATGGAATGTTGAATGGAATGTAGGATGGAAGGGGAAATCGAATTGGGAATATAATGGAATGGAACGGGGAATGGAATGGGGAATGGAATGGAATGGAAAGTGGAATGGAACGGGGAACGGAATGGAGAATTGAATGGGGAATGTTGAGGGGAATTGGAATGAATAATGGAATGGAATGGAACACAGAATGGAATGGGGAATCGAATGGAGAATGGAATACGAAATGTGGAGGGGAATGGAAAGGGGAATGGAATGGAATGGAATGGAGAATGCAATTTGGAATGGAATGGAGAAAGGAATGGGGAATTGAATGTGAAATGAAATGGAATGGAACGGGGAATGGAATATGGAATTAAATGGATTGGAACCTGGAATGGAATGGGAATGGAATGGAGAATGGAATTGGGAATGGAAAGAAATGGAATGAGAAAGGGAATATAGAATGGATTATTTACTTGAATGGAATGGAATGTAGAATAGAATTGAGAATGGAATGGAATGGAAAGGGGAAAGGAATAGGGAATGGAAAGGGTAATGGAATGGGGAATGGAATGGATCATGTAATTTAATTAAATGGGGTATGGAATGGAATGGACAATGGAATGGGGAATGGAATGGAATGGAGCGGCGAAAGGAACGGGGAAAGGAATGGGGAATGGAAAGGGGAATGGAATGTTGAATGGAATGGAGGATGGAAAGGGAAATGAAATTGGGAATATAATGGAATGGAACAGGGAATGGAATGGGGAATGGAATGGAATGGAAAGTGGAATGGAACGGGGAATGGAATGGAGAATGGAATGGGCAATGGGGAGGGGAATTGGAATGGGGAATGGAATGGAATGGAACACAGAATGGAATGGGGAATGGAATGGAGAATGGAATGCGGAATGTGGAGGGGAATGGGGGAATGGAATGGAATGGAACGGGGAATGGAATTTGGAATGGAATGGAGAAAGGAATGGGGAATTGAATGGAGTGGAATGGGGAACGGAAAGGGGAATGGAGTGGAATGGAACGGGGAATTGAATGGGGAATGGAATGGGGAATGGAATGGAGAATGAAATGCGGAATGGAACGGAATGGATTGGGGAATGGAATGGAGAATGGAAGGGAGAATTTAATGGAGTGGAACGGATAATTGAATGGGTAATGGAATGGAATTTAATGGGGAATGGAATGGAGAATGGAATGGGGAATGGAATGGGAATGGAATTGAATGAAAGAGGGAGTGAAATGGAATGGAAGAGAGAATGGAATGGAGCATGTAATGGAATGCAATGGAGAATGGAATGGAGAATAAAATGCAATGGAGATTGGAATGGAATGGAATGGAATAGAATGGGGAATGGAATGGGGAATAAAACAGGAAATGGAATGGGGAATGGAATGGAGAATGGAATGGAATGGTATGGGGAATGGATTGGGTAATGGAATGGGGCTTGCAATGGAATGGAATGGGGAATGGAAAGGAATGGAGTGGGGAATGGAATCGGGAATAGAATGGAATGGAATGGGGAATGGAATGGAGAATGGAATGGGGAATGGAAAATGGAATGGAATGGAGTGGAACGGGGAAAGGAATGTGAAACGGAATGCAGAATGGAATGGAATGGAACGGGCAATGAAATGGGGAATGTAATTGAATGGAAGAGAGAGTGAAATGGAATGGAACGGAGAATGGAATGGGGAATGGAATGGAGAATGGAATGGAAACGTATGGGATATGTAATGGAATGGAATGGGGCATGGAATATAAGGGAATGAGAAATGGAGTATAGAATGGAATGGAGAATGGAATGGAATGGAATGGAATGGGGAATGGATGGGGAATGGAATGGGGAATGGAATGAGAAACGGAATGTAGAATGGAATGTTTAATGGAATGGAATGGAACGGGTAATGGAATCGGGAATGGAATGGGGAATGGAATGGAATGGAATGAGAAATGGAATATAGAATGGAATGTTTAACAGAATGGAATGGAATGGGGAATGGAATGGAATGGGGAATGGAATGGGGAATGGAACTGGTAATGGAATGGGGAATGGAAAGCAGAATGAAATGGAACGGATCAGAAAATGGAATGGAGATTGGAATGAAATGGAAAGAGAAATGGAATATAGAATGGAACAGAAAATGGAATTCAATTTAACGGGGAATAAAATGGTAAATGGAATGGAGAATGGGATGGAATGCAACGGGGAATGGAATGGGGAATGGAATGGAATAGACCGGGGAAAGTAATGGGGAATGGAATGGAGAATGGAATGGAATGGAATGGAGTGGGGCATGTTATGGAATGGAAAGGGGAATGCAATCTAATTTAATGGGAAATGGAATATAGAATGGATTGGAGAATGGAATGGAATGGAACGGGGAATGAAATGGGGAATGTAATGGGGAATGGAATGGAGAATGGAATGGGGAATGCAATGGAGAATGGAATGGGGAATTGAATGCAATGGAACGATTAATGGAATGGAATGGAATGGGGAATGGAATGAAATATAATGGGGAATGGAATGGGGAATGGAATGGATTGGAATGGAACGGGGAATGGAATGGTGATTGGAATGGGGAATGGAATGTAGAATGGAAAGGGAAATGGAATGAAATGGAATGAGAAATGAAATATAGAATTGAATGTTCAATGGTATGGAATGGAACGGGGAATGGAATGGGGAATGGAATGTGGAATGGAAAGGAAAATAAGAGGGAGTGAAATGGAATGGAATGGAGAATGGACTCGGGTATGTAACAGAATGGAATGGGCAATGGAATGGAATGGAATGGGGAATGTAATGGATTGGAAGGCAGAATAGATTGGGGAATAGAATGAAATGGAAGGGGGAAGGGACTGAAGAATGGAATGGGGAATGGAATGGGGAATGAAATGAAATGGAATGAGAAATGGAATATAGAATGCAATGTTTAATGCAATGGGATGGAATGTGGAATGGAATTGGAAATCGAATGATGCATGTAATGATATGGTACAGGAAATGGAATGGGGAATGGAATGGAGAATGGAATGGAATGGAACGTTGAATGGAATGTGGAATGAAATGGGGAATGTTATGGAATGGAACAGGGAATGGAATGTGGAATGGAATGGGTCGTGTAAAGGAATGGAATGGGGATTGGATTGGAATGGAATCGGGAACGGAACGTTGAATGGAATGGAGAATGGAATGGGGAATGGAATGGAGAGTGAAATGGAATGGAAAGGGGAATAGAATGTGAAATGAAATGGAATGGAACGGGGAAAGGAATGGGGAATTAAATGGATTGGAACGGGGAATTGAATGGGGAATGGAATGGAGAAAGGAATTGGGAATGGAAAGAAATGGAATGAGAAATGGAATATAGAATGGAATATTTAATTGAATGAAATGGAATGTGGAATAGAATTGAGAATGGAATGGAATGGAAAGGGGAATGGAAAGGGAAATGGAATGGGTAATGGAATGGGGAATGGAATGGATCATGTAATTTAATGAAATGGGGAGTGGAATGGAACGGACAATGGAATGGGGAATGGAATGCGGAATGGAACGGGGAATGGAATGGGGAATGGAATGTTGAATGGAATGGAGGATGGAAAGGGGAAATGGAATTGGGAATATAATGGAATGGAAAGGGGAATGGAATGGGGAATGGAATGGAATGGAAAGGGGAATGGAACGGGGAATGGAATGGAGAACGGAATGGGCAATGGGGAGGGGAATTGGAATGGGGAATGGAAAGGAATGGAACGCGGAATGGAATGGGGAATGGAATGCAATGGAAAGATTAATGGAATGGAAAGGAATGGAGAATGGAATGAAATATAATGGGGAATGGAATGGGGAACGGAATGGAATGGAATAGAAAGGGGAATGGAATGGTGATTGGAATGGGGAATGGAATGGAGAATGGAAAGGGAAATGGAATGAAATGGAATGAGAAATGTAATACAGAATTGAATGTTTAATGGTATGGAATGGAACAGGGAATGGAATGGGGAATGGAATGGAGAATGGAATGGAAACGAAGAGGGAGTAAAATGGAATCTAATGGAGAATGGACTGGGGCATGTAATAGAATGGAATGGTGAATGGAATGGAATGGAACGGGGAATGGAATGGGGAATGGAAAGGAGAATTGAATGGAATGCATTGGGGAATGGAATGGAGAAAGCAATGGAGAATGGAATGAAATAGAATTAGAAATAGGCCTGTAACCCCAGTACTTTAGGAGGCCGAGGCGGGTGGATCACAAGCTCAAGGGATCGAGACCATCCTGGTCAACATGGTGAAACACTGTCTCTACTAAAAATACAAAAAAATTAGCTGGGCATGGTGGTACGTGCCTGTCGTCTCAGTTACTCGGGAGGCTGAGGCAGGAGAATTGCTTGAAAACAGGAGGCGGAGGTTACGGTGAGCCAAGATCGCACCACTACACCCCAGTCTGGGTAACAAGAGTGAAATTCCGTCTCAAAAAAAAAAAAAAAAAGAAAAAGAATTAGAAATAGAATATACAATGGAATTTTTAATGGAATGGAATGGATCGGTTAAGGGAATGGGGAATTGAATGGGGAATGAAATGGAATGGAACGGGAAATGTAATGGATTGGAATGTGGAATAGAATGGGGAATAGAATGGAATGGAAGGGGGAAGGGAATTTTGAAAGGAATGCGGAATGGAATGGAGAATGGAATGGGGAATGGAATGGAATGGAATGGAGAATGGAATGGGGAATGGAATGAAATGGAATGAGAAATGGAAAATAGAATGCAATGTTTAATGGAATGCAATGAGGAATGGAATTGGGAATCGAATGATGCATGTAATGGTATGGTACAGGAAATGGAATGGGGAATGGAATGGAGAATGGAATGGAATGGAACGTTGAATGAAATGTGGAATGGAATGGGAAATGTTGTGGAATGGAACGGGGAATGGAATGGGTCCTATAAAGGAATGGAATGGGGAATGGATTGGAATGCAACGGGGAACGGAATGTTGAATGGAATGGGGAATGGAATGGGGAATGGAATGGAAAGTGAAATGGAATGGAATGGGGAATAGAATGTGAAATGAAATGGAATGGAACAGGGAATGGAATGGGGAATTAAATGGATTGGAACCTGGAATGGAATGGGGAATGGAATGGAGAATGGAATTGGGAATGGAAAGAAATGGAATGAGAAATGGAAAGTAGAATGGAGTATTTACTTGAATGGAATGGAATGTAGAATAGAATTGAGAATGGAATGGAATGGAAAGGGGAAAGGAATGGGGAATGGAATGGGGAATTGAATGGGGAATGGAATGGATCATGTAATTTAATTAAATGGGGAATGGAATGGAATGGACAATGGAATGGGGAATGGAATGGCGAATGGAACGGGGAATGGAATGGGGAATGGAAAGGGGAATGGAATGTTGAATGGAATGTAGGATGGAAGTGGAAATGGAATTGGGAATATAATGGAATGGAATGGGGAATGGAATGGGGAATGGAATGGAATGGAAAGTGGAATGGAAAGGGGAAGGGAATGGAGAATGGAATGGGGAATGTTGAGGGGAATTGGAATGAATAATGGAATGGAATGGAATGCAGAATGGAATGGGGAATCGAATGGAGAATGGAATGCGAAATGTGGAGGGGAATGGAAAGGGGAATGGAATGGAATGGAACGGAGAATGCAATTTGGAATGGAATGGAGAAAGGAATGGGGAATTGAATGTGAAATGTAATGGAATGGAACGGGGAATGGAATATGAAATTAAATGGATTGGAACCTGGAATGGAATGGGAATGGAATGGAATGGAACGTTGAATGGAATGTGGAATGGAATGGGGAATGTTGTGGAATGGAACGGGGAATGGAATGTGGAATGGAATGGGTCATATAAAGGAATGGAATGGGGAATGGATTGGAATGGAACAAGGAACGGAATGTTGAATGGAATGGGGAATGGAATGGGGAATGGAATGGAAAGTGAAATGGAATGGAACGGGGAATAGAATGTGAAATGAAATGGAATGGAACGGGGAATGGAATGGGGAATTAAATAGATTGGAACCTGGAATGGAATGGGGAATGGAATGGAGAATGGAATTGGGAATGGAAAGAAATGGAATGAGAAATGGAATGTAGAATGGAGTATTTAATTGAATGGAATGGAATGTAGAATAGAACTGAGAATGGAATGGAATGGAAAGGGGAAAGGAATGGGGAATGGAATGGGGAATTGAATGGGGAATGGAATGGATCATGTAATTTAATTAAATGGGGAATGGAATGGAACGGACAATGGAATGGGGAATGGAATGGAATGGAATGGCGAATGGAACGGGGAATGGAATGGGGAATGGAAAGGGGAATGGAATGTTGAATGGAATGTAGGATGGAAGGGGAAATGGAATTGGGAATATAATGGAATGGAACGGGGAATGGAATGGGGAATGGAATGGAATGGAAAGTGGAATGGAACAGGGAATGGAATGGAGAATGGAATGGGGAATATTCACGGGAATTGGAATGAATAATGGAATGGAATGGAACGCAGAATGGAATAGGGAATGGAATGGAGAATGGAATGCGGAATGTGGAGGGGAATGGAAAGGGGAATGGAATGGAATGGAACGGGGAATTGAATGGGGAATGGAATGGGGAATGGAATGGAGAATGAAATGTGGAATGGAATGGAATGGATTGGAGAATGGAAGGGGGAATTTAATGGAAAGGAACGGCTAATTGAATGGGGAATGGAATGGAATTTAAAGGGGAATGGATTGGAGAATGGAATGAGGAATGGAATGGGGAATGGAATTGAACGAAAGAGGGAGTGAAATGGAATGAAACAGAGAATGGAATGGAGCATGTAATGGAATGCAATGGAGAATGGAATGGAGAATACAATGGAATGCAGATTGGAATGGAATGGAATGGGGAATGGAATGGAATAGAATGGGGAATGGAATGGGGAATATAACGGGAAATGGAATGGGGAATTGAATGGAGAATGGAATGGAATGGTATGGGGAATGGATTGGGTAATGGTATTGGGCATGTAATGGAATGGAATGGGGAATGGAAAGGAATGGAATGGGGAATGGAATTGGGAATAGAATGGAATGGAATCGGGAACGGAATGGAGAATGGAATGGGGAATAGAATGGAGAATGGAATGGAGTGGAACAGGGAATGGAATGTGGAATGGAATGCAGAATGAAATGCAGAATGGAATGGAATGGAACGGGCAATGCAATAGGGAATGTAACTGAATGGAAGAGAGAGTGAAATGGAATGGAAGTGAGAATGGAATGGGGAATGGAATGGAGAATGGAATGGAATCGTATGGGGTATGTAATGGAATGGAATGGGACAATGAATATAATGGAATGAGAAATGGAGTATAGAATGGAATGGAGAATGGAATGGGGAATGGATGGGGAATAGAATGGGGAATGGAATGAAATGCAATGAGAAAGGGAATATGGAATGGAATGTTTAATGGAATGGAATGGAACCGGTAATGAAATAGGGAATGGAATGGGGAATGGAATTGTGAAAGGAATGGAATGGAAAAGGGAATGGAATTTGAACGGAATGAAGAATACAATGGGGAACGGAATGGAATGTAACACGGAATGGAATGGGGAATGGAATAAAATGGAATGAGAAATGTAATATTGAATGGAATTAGTATGGAATGGAATGGAACGGTGAATGGAATGGGAAATGGAATGGAATGGAACGGGGAATGGAATGTATTGGAATGCGGAATAGAATGGGGAATAGAATGGAATGGAAGGTGGAAGGGAATTTTGAATGGAATGGGGAATGGAATGGAGAATGGAATTGGGAATTGAATGGAATGGAATGGAGAATGGACTGGGGAATGGAATGAAATGGAACGAGAAATGGAATATAGAATTCAATGTTTAATGGAATGGAATAAAATGGGGAATGAAATTGGGAATCGAATGATGCATGTAATGGTATGGTACAGGAAATGGAACGGGGAATGGAATGGAGAATGGAATGGAACGGAATGTTGAATGGAATGTGGAATGGAATGGGGAATGTTGTGGAATGGAATGGGGAATGGAATGTGGAATGGAATGTGTCATATAAAGGAATGGAATGGGGAATGGATTGGAATGGAACGAGGAATGGAACATTGAATGGAATGGGGAATGGAATGGAGAGTGAAATGGAATGGAACGGGGAATAGAATGTGAAATGAAATGGAATGGGGAATGGAATGGGGAATTAAATGGATTGGAACCTGCAATGGAATGGGAATGGAATGGAGAATGGAATTGGGAATGGAAAGAAATGGAATGAGAAAGGGAATATAGAATGGAGTATTTACTTGAATGGAATGGAATGTAGAATAGAATTGAGAATGGAATGGAATGGAAAGGGGAAAGGAATGGGGAATGGAATGGGGAATGGAATGGATCATGTAATTTAATTAAATGGGGAATGGAATGAAACGGACAATGGAATGGGGAATGGAATGGAATGGAACGGCGAAAGGAACGGGGAAAGGAATGGGGAATGGAAATGGGAATGGAATGTTGAATGGAATGGAGGATGGAAAGGGAAATGGAATTGGGAATATAATGGAATGGAAGGGGGAATGAATGGGGAATGAAATGGAATGGAAAGGGGAATGGAATGGGGAATGGAATGGAGAATGGAATGGGCAATGGGGAGGGGAATTGGAATGGGGAATGGAATGGAATGGAACGCAGAATGGAATGGGGAATGGAATGGAGAATGGAATGCGGAATGTGGAGGGGTATGGAAAGGGGAATGGAAGGGAATGGAATGGGGAATAGAATGGGGTATAGAATGGAATGGAACAGGGAATGGTATGTGGAATGGAATGGAAAATGGAATGGAGAATGGAATGGGGAATGGAATGGAATGGAACGGTTAATGGAATGGGGAATGGAATGGGGAAAGGAAAGGAGAATGGAATGGAGAATGGAATGGAGTGGAATGCAGAATGAGATGGAACGTAAAGGGGAATGGAATGGAAAGGAACATAAAATGCAATGGGGAATAAAATGGAATGGAATGCAATGGGGAATGGAATATGGAATGGAACTGGGAATGGAATGGAGAATGGAATGGGGAATGAAATGAAATGGAATGAGAAATTGAATGTAGAATGGAATATTTAATGGAATGGAATGGAAAAAGGAATGGAATGGGGAATGGAATGGACTGGAAAGTTGAACGGAATGGGGAATGGAATGGGTAACGGAAAGGAGAATTGAATGGGCAATGGATTGAAGAATGGAATGGAATGGAATGGGGAATGGAATGGCGAATGGAATGGAATGGAAGAGGGAAGGAATTGGAATGGAACGGAGAATGGAATGGGGCATGTAATGTAATGGAATGGGGAATGGAATGGAGAAAGGAATTTAATATACTGGAGAATGGAATGCATTGGAATGGGGAACAGAATGGAATGGAACAGGGAATGGAGTGGTGAATGCAATGGGGAAAGTAATGAAATGAAATGAGAAATGGAATATAGAATGGAATGGAGAATGGAATGGAATGTAATGGTGAATGGATTGGGGAATGGAATGGGGCATGTAATGGAATGCAATTTGGAATGGAATGGAATGGAATGGAATGGGGAATGAAATGGGGAATGGAATGGAATGGAATTGGGAATGGAATGGGGAAAGGAATTGGGAATGGAATTTAATGGAACGAGGAATGTAATGTGTAATGGAATGGTGAATGGAATGGAATGGAACAGGAAATTTAATGGAGAATGGAATGGGGAATGGAATTATATGGAATGAGAAATGGAATATAGAATGGAATGTTTAATGGAATTGAATGGAATGGGGAATGGCATGGGGAATGGAATGGGAAATGGAATGGAGAATGGAACGGAGAATGGAATGAAATGGGGATGAGGAATGGAATATAGAATGAAATGTTTAATGTAATAGAATGGAATGGGGAATGGATTGGGAAAGGAATGGGGAACACAATTGAGAATGGAATGGGGAATGGAATCGGGATTGCAATGGAATAGAACGGAGAATGAAACGGCAAATGGAATGGGGAAAGGAATGGGGAATGTAATGAAATGGAATGAAAAATGGAATATAGAATGGAATGGACAATTGAATGAAATGGAACGAGGAATGAAATGGGGAACAGAATAGAGAATGGAATGGGGAATGTAATGGAATGGAACGGGGAATGAAATGGGAAATGGAGTGGAGAATTTAATGGTTTGGAATGGAGAATGGACTGGGGAATGAAATGGGGAACGGAATGGAGAATGGAATTGGGAATGTAAATCAATGGTATGGGGAATGGAATGGGGCATGGAATGGAATGGAATGGGGAATGGAATGGGGCATGTAATGGAATGGAAAGGGGAATGGAGTGGAGAATGGAATGGATTGGAATGGAGAATGGAGTGGGGAATGAAATGGGGAACGGAATGGAGAATGGAATGGGGAATGGGGCATGTAATGAATTGGAATGATGAATGGAATGGAATGGAATGAGAAATGGAATATAGAATGGAATGGAGAATGAAATGGAATGGAAAGGGGAATGCAATGGGGAGTGGAATGGGGAATGGAATAAAATAGAATTAGAAATGTAATATAGAATGGAATGTTTAATCGAATGGAATGGAACGGTTAATGGAATGGGGAACTGAAAGGGGAATGAAATCGAATCTAAGAGGGAATGGAATGGAATGGAATGGGGAAGAGAATGGGGAATAGAATGGAATGGAATAGGGAATGGAATGGGGAATGGAATGGAATAGAATGGTTGATGGAATGGGGAATGGAATGGGGAAAGGAATGGAGAATGGAATGGAGAATCAAATGGAGTGGAATGGAATGGGGAATGGAATGGAAAGGAACATAGTAGGCAATAGGGAATGGAATGGAATGGAATTCAAGGGGGAATGAAATATGGAATGGAATTAGAAATGGAATGGAGAATGAAATGGGGAATGAAATGAAATGGAATGAGAAATTGAATGTAGAATGTAATATTTAATGGAATGGAATGGAATGGAAAGAAGAACGGAATGGGGAATGGAATGGGGAACGGAATGGAAAATGCAATGGGGAATGGATTGGACAATGGAATGGAATGGAATGGGGAATGGAATGGAGAAAGTAATTTAATATAATGGAGATTGGAATGGAATGGCGAATGGAATGTGGAACGTAATGGAATGGAAAAGGGAATGGAATGGTGAATGCAATGGGGAATGTAATGAAATGGAATGAGAAATGGATTATGGAATGGAATGGAGATTGGAATGGAATGAGATGGGGAATGGAATGGGGAATGGAACGCAGAATGGAATGGGGAGTGGAATGGAATGGAATGGGGAATGGAATTAGGAATGGAATGGAATGGAATGAGAAATGGAATGCATGGAATGTAGAATGCGATGTTGAATGGAATGGAATGGAATTAGGAATGGAATGGGGAATGGAATGGAATAGAATGAGGAATGGAATGTTGATGGAATGGAATGGCATGGTTAATGGAATGCGGAATTGAATAAGATTGAATGTGGATTGCAATGCGGAATGGAATGTGGAGTGGAATTGCGAAAGGAATGAAGTGGATAGGGAATGGAATGGGGAATGTCATGGGGAATGGAGTGGAATGGAACGGGGTATGGAATGGGAATGGAATGGTGAATGAAATGGAATGAAATGGGGAATGGAATGGCTAATGGAATGTGGAATGGAATGGGATAGAATGTGGAATGCAGTTGGGAATGGAATGGGTAATTCTATGGAAAGGAACGAGGAATTAATCAAGGAATGGAATGTAATGGACCAGGGAATGCCAAGGGGAATGGAATGGAATGGAACTGGGAATGGAAAGGGGAATGGGATGGAATGGAACGGAAAATGGAATGGGGAATGGATGAAATGGAAAGGAGAATGGAATGAGGAATGTAGTGGAATGGAATGCTGCATGGAATGGCGAATGGAATGCAATGGAACGAGAAATGGAATGGGAAATGGAATTAAATGGAAAGGGGAATGGAATGTGAAATTGAATGGAATGGATCGGGGAATGGAATGGAGAATTGAATGTAATACAATGGGCAATGGAAGGCTTAGTGGAAAGCGGAATGGAATGAAATGGGACGGGGATTATAATGGTAAATGGAATGGGGAATGAAATGGTATGGAATGGGGATTGGAATGGAGAATGGGAAGGGGAATGGAATGAAATGGATTGGGGAATGGAATGGAAAGGAACGGGGAATGGAACAAGGATTGTAATGGAATGGAACGGGGAATGGAATGGGGAATGGAGTGGCATGCAATAAGGAATGTACAGGGGAATTAAATGGAATGGAATGGGGAATACAATGGGGAATGGAATGGACTGGGATGGGGAATGGAATGGGGAATGGAATGGCATGCAACGAGGAATGTACAGCGGAATAAAATGGAATGGAACGGGGAATAGAATATGGAATGCAATGGAAAGTAAAATGGCATGTGGAATGGAATGGGGAATGAAATGGGCAATTTAAAAAAATGGAATGGGGAATGAAATAGGTTAAAGAATGGCGAATGGAATAGAATTGAATGGGGAATGGAAAGGGGAATGGAATGAGATAGAATGTGGAATGGAAAGGGGAATGGAATGGAGAATGGAATGGGGAATGGAATGGGGAATGGAATGGAGAATGGAATGGGGAATGGAATGGGGAATGGACTATAGAATGGAATGGAGAATGGAATGGAATGGAACGGGGAATTGATTGGTGAATGGAAAGGCACATGTAATGGAATGGAATGGGGAATGGAATGGAGAATGGAATGAAATGGAACTGGGAATGGATTAAGTAATGGATTGGGGAATGGAATGGAGAATGGAATGGAATGGAAAGTTGAACAGAATAGGGAATGGAATGGAGAATTGAATGGAAAGAAAGAGGGAGGGAAATGGAATGGAATGGAGAATGGAATATGGCAAGTAATGGAATGCAATGGGGAATAGAATGGAGAAGGGAATGGAATGGAGAAAGGAATGGAATGGAATGCAGAATGGAATGGGGTAGGGAATGCAATGGAACGGCGAATGGAATGCAGAATGCAATGGGGAATGGAATGAGAAATGGAATATGGAATAAAATGGAAAATGGAACGGAATGTAATGGGGAATGGAATGGGACATGTAAAGGAATGGAATAGGGAATGGAATGGTATATAACGGGGAATGGAATGGGGAATGGAATGGAATGGAATGGAGTGAGAAATGGAGTATTGAATGGAATGTTTAATGGAATGGATGGAATGTGGAATGCGATGGTGAATAGAATGTAATGGAATTGGGAATGGAAAGACGAATGGAATGGAATGGAATGAGGAATGGAATGTTGAATGGAATGGAATGGCATGGTTAATGGAATGCGGAATGCAATAGGATTGAATGTGGAATGCAATGCGAAATTGAATGTGGAATGGAATGACGAAAGGAATGAAGTGGACAGGGAATGGAATGGGGAATGTCATGGGGAATGGAATGGAATGAAATGGGGAATGGAATGGTTAGTTGAATGTGGAATGGAATGGGATAGAATGTGGAATGTAATGGGGAATGCAATGGGAAATTGTGTGGAATGGAATGGCTGATTGATCGGCGAATGGAATATAATGGACTGGGGAATGCAAAAGGGTATGGAATGGAATGGAACTGGGAATGGAAAGGATGGATTGTGGAATGAGATGGTGAATAGAATGTAATGGAACTGGGAATGGAATGGGGAATGGAATGGAATGGAATGAGGAATGGAATGTTGAATGGAATGGAATGGCATGGTTAATGGAATGTGGAATGCAATAGGATTGAATGTGGAATGCAATGCGAAATTGAATGTGGAATGGAATGACGAAAGGAATGAAGTGGACAGGGAATGGAATGGGGAATGCCATGGGGAATGGAATGGAATGAAATGGGGAATGGAATGGCTAAATGAATGTGGAATGCAATGGGATAGAATGTGGAATGCAATGGGGAATGGAATGGGAAATTGTGTGGAATGCAATGGCTAATAGATCAGGGAGTGGAATGTAATGGACCGGGGAATGCAAAAGGGTATGGAATGGAATGGAACTGGGAATGGAAAGGGGAATGGAATGGAATGAAACGGAAAATGGAAAGGGGAATGGATGGAATGGAATGGTGAATTGAGTGGAATGGAAAAGAGAATGAAATTCGGAAAGTAATGGAATGGAATGCTGTATGGAGTGGGGAATGGAATGCAATGGAACGAGTAATGGAATGGGAAATGGAATGGAATGGATTGGGGAATTGAATGGAGAATTGAATGGATTAGAATGGAGAATGGAATGCTTATAAGAATGCGGAATGGAATGAAATGGAATGGGGATTTTAATGGTGAATGGAATGGGAAATGAAATGGAATGGAATGGGGACAGGAATGGAGAATGGAAAGGGGAATGGAATGGAATGGATTGGGGAATGGATTGGAATGGAACGGGAAATGGAACGGGGATTGTAATGGAATGGAACAGGGAATGGAATGGGGAATGGAATGGCATGCAACGAGGAATGAACAGGGGAATTAGATAGAATGGAACGGGGAATGGAATGGGGTATGGAATGGAATGGAATGGGGAATGGAATGGGGATTGGCATGGAATGGAATGGGGAATGGAATGGGGAATTGAATGGAAAGAAAGAGGGAGTGAAATGGAATGGAACGGAGAATGGAATATGGCAAGTAATGGAATGCAATGGGGAATGGAATGGAGAAGGGAATGGAATGGAAAGGAGAATGGAATGGAATGGAATGCAGAATGGAACGGGGAAGGGAATGGAATGGAACGGCGAATGGAATGGAGAATGCAATGGGGAATGGAATGAAATGGAATGCGAAATGGAATATGGAATTAAAAGGAGAATGGAATGGAATGGAACAGGAATGGATTGGGGGAAGGAATGGGTATGTAATGGAATGAAATGTGTAATGGAATGGAAGACAATGGGGAATGGAATGGGGAATGGAATGGAATGGAACAGGGAATGGAATGGGGAATGGAATGGAATGGAATGGGGAATGGA
>PVKV010033906.1:0-18231 GCA_004027835.1 Alouatta palliata
CTGGGGTCTGTCGGGGGGAAAAAGGGGAGGGACAGCAGGGGGTGGGGAGTTGGGGAGGGATAGCATGGGGAGAAATAACAGATACAGGTGATGGGGAGGAAGGCAGCAAATCACACTGCCATGTGTGTACCTATGTAACAATCTTGCATGTTCTTGTACCCCCAAACCTAAAATGCAATAAAAAGTATATATAATAAAATAAAAAAAAAATGTATGTTACATATATAGCACCAAAAACACTCTAATCTAGTGCATGTAAAGAACTCCTGCAAATCAATGAAAAAAATACAGACAACTCCACAAAGGATTAGGTAAAATACCTGAACAGGTGCTTCATAAAGAAAGACATTCAAATGGCCAATAAACATATTTTCATATCTCAAGTTCATTAGCTATCAAGGAAATGCAAATTAAACCGCAATGAAATACCACTAAACAACCTCCAGTCCGGATAAAACAATAAAGACAAAAAATTCCAAGTGTTGACAAAGATAAAAGCAACTCAAATCTTTATACACAACTGATAGTGATATGGATTGAGACAACGTTGTTGGAAAACTGGCAGTATCAACGAATCTTTCTTTAGGTATACTTACATATATATTCATCAAAAATACATATTTGAGTTTACCGAAAGACTTAACTGGAATGTTCATAGCAGCACTTCTGTAATAGCTCCAAACAAAACTGGAAACTATCAAGAGGTCTACCAGAAGTAGAGTGTATAAATAAACGGTGCCACATTTACGCAATAGAATTTTAGAATACATCTGTGAGAATGAACAGTCTACAAGCATGTGCAACAATAGGATAAATCTTGCAAACAAAATATTCAACAAAAAATGTCAGGCACAAAAGAATACCTAATGTATTCACGTGAATTACACAGAGTAATTTGCTTAATTAATTTATAAAATTAAGCTATCCTGTTAGATGTCAAAATAATGACTAATCTTGTGACTAGAAAGAGGCATGGGAGGGTTTCTAGCGTGTTCGTTATGTTTGTTTGCTTGTTTGTTTTGCCAATTTGTTTTATGTGGTTGTCAGTTTCAGACATCTGTTCAGTTTATGAAAAATTCATCAAGGTGGGCATAAGATGAATATACATCTCAATATGTATTTTTATATCCATTAGTTTTTATAATAGCTTTGTCTCTTCATATTGCTTAGGAAAACAGTTGTGATACATCTTTTATGTATCAAAGTAAAAATCATGAAAGATGAGCTTGGTCACTAACAAAATGAAACGTACAGACATCTAGTTCATTTCTTCTTTAGCCAGCTTGCTTCCTTCCTTTCTTGATTTTATTTATTTCTTAGTGAATAATCCTTGTGATGAAGGACATGACAAAGGAGAAGCAGGGCTGAAATATAAACATTTTCTACCTGTTTCTACTCCTTGACAGGGAGACAAGACTAACACCGTTATTCCATAAAAAATTCTTAGCACCTTAACACAGGGAATCTACCAAATTAATGCTTTCTTACTCAATGGACTTACTATCTACTCTGCACAAAGGTAAGTAATAATGTCCTGAAAGGCAAGGTATAAAAAATTTAATATACTTTTTTTCAAGTTTTATAACAAAAGCAATTATCCAGAACACTTACTACTCTATCATTATTTAACCTGACAGTTGGTTTCATGAAAACCCAAACAGCTAAGTCCAATGTCTCAATCACATTTCAGGGAGAGACATTCATATGTTCTTAATCCCTGGAGGCACTGACAGAATGTCCTGGTGATGAATGTTGGTTTGGTGTGATTAGAGATTTCATACTGCCTTTAAATTTCTTTATCTAAAAATTCCTCTCACTTGGTTCTTTTGAGTGGTGAAGGAGAAACTTGTTTCTACATCCAAAAGTCAAAATAATTCTATTGATTTTTTAAAAGGACTTACTCTTTTAAGAATAAACCTAGAGATTAAAAAGTAGGATAATAAAAAGTATCTTTGACATTTCTTCTAATCCAAAATGGCTGCAAACGTCCTCTTCTCCTAAAATGTTACTCAGCTATTGTATAAATGTAGGTGACACTAAGACAAATAAACCCCAAAATTGCAGGGGCTTGACCTAACAAGAGTTCATTTTTCACTTATTTGAAATGTTGGTGTTCCACCTAGGGGTGATGACTGATTTTCTTCCACGTGGTGATTCACAGACCTAGGATCCTTCCATTAGATCCACCACCCCAGGACCTCATCTCTGTTATCTACAACATGCTGCAGGAAAGGGAAACAGTATAAAAGACATATCTGCTGCTTAAAAGCCATCCTTGAAATGAACCATACACCTTCTGCTCACAGTCCGTCATAGAGAACTAAAAATATGGCTGCGTCAAGATGCAAAGAGAAAGACTTGGGAATGTGGTTTAAGGGGCATGTGGCCATCTGTGCCATAACCATCTTCACCCAAACATCAATATCGGATTTTAACATCAGACAAGTTGATATGGAAACTAAGCCTTGATATTTCAGCTAAATATGGAAGGGGAAGTCACTCAAGGAAGGGTAGAGGTTAGAATAAGAAATTTGTGGCTGATTACGATTGTTCTCCTCTACTTAAGATCAGGTGAAATATTCATAGCAACACATTCATTAATATGAACCCAACAAGTATTCATAGAACAGCTATTAAATGCCAGGCATGGACCTTGGCTCTACGGATAGAACAGTAAACACAATATATAAACTCCTTGCTCCTATGAGGCATACATCAAAAAATTAGCAAATACATGTAACCTATATAATAAACCTGCACAATCTGCACATGTACCTCAGAACTTAAAGTGTAATACAAAATAATGTTTGCAAGAAAAAAATTAGCAAATACACAAATAGATACACAGTATCATGTAGGAATATGTGCTATAATAAAAGGTAAAAGGAAGGGTATTGTGAATGACAGAAGTCACATTTTCAATGGGGAGGTCAGGCAAGACCACTCTAGGGAGGGGAGGGAGTCGCTGGGTAGGATACTTGGGTGAAAAGCAAGGTCCTCAAGTGAAGGCAAGTTTGACCTTTCCAAGGAACAGCAGAGTCTCTGATTCCATTTAATAGTGCTGCATGGGCCGATTCATGCAGGAATCTAAGGAAAGAAGCATGGGAAGTGAAAGGAGGATGGATTTTTGGAGCCAAAAGACGTGTTTCAAATATAGAGTCCGCCACTTACCCTTGGCATTCTTTTTTAGCAAATCTTTTGACCTCTGATTTTTTCATTAGCAAAATGAGTATACCTACCTCACTGAACTATGATGAGGTTTAAAGGTTAACTCCTGACTCAGGTGATCCACCTGCCTCGGCCTCCCAAAGTGCTGGGATTACAGGCGTGAGCCACAGTGCCTGGCCACGCCTTCCCTTTAGAATGTATTTGTTATTACAGTGTGTGCATGTTCTAAATTCGTCTGTTTGACTTAGTCTTTTTGGCAGTAATCTCCTCAAAGCATTTCTCCCTCTTTTATAAGTCCTCAGATCCTTGGGGCAGGTCTAAGTGTTTTCCATCTTTAAGGAAGCCCCTAGTCACTCTCAAGAGTGTAGTGCACCACAGGTAATTAAACATTTTAATATTTTTTTGCACCTGTAGTCAACTACATCCTAGAGGCCTGGTTGTAAATTGCTTCACAGTAGTTTTATTATGTGAGTAGCACTTTATGTTTAAAGAGTTGTTTTGCCTAGATTTTATAATCACTAATTCACCTTACTTGCTTGGAGTGAAATCAGATCTTCCTTTTTCCTTGAACATACCTTTCCTATCTTCAGGTCTCCCATGCTTCCGACACTGAAAAATACGTTGGAGCCACCTCACAGGAACGAACAGAATATCCAAGAGTACCATCATAATGAAGACAATGAGACCTTGCAAATTTGAAAGAATCTTAGCACATTTCTAGCCTCTGTTACAGCAAGAGCTCATTCTCAGAAAAGAAAGTGACGTTGTTTCTTAGAGAACAGCTTACATTTCAGTCATCAGGAAAGACCTGCCAAGCTGCTTTCCCCTCCCTAGCAGCTCCCTTCGAGCTTTGCCCCTTCTCTCGCATCTTATTTCAAGCAAATCCACGCAAAGATGCTTTCAGGAACATCTGCACTCTCTCATGCGGGAAGACAAGCAGAGCAGACATCCTGCAGAAGGAAATACCAGTAAACATTAAAACACCAGGAAAGATCTTTGTTGGGGTATCTATTGACACTGCTCAGGACTAAATGAATTCACAAATATGCTCCACCCCATGTACAGGCTATTGAAACCCAGTCAATGCTGCAGAAAACCATATTGCTTTTCACATCTCCAGATGCCAACCTCCGCTGTGCTAAGGCAGGGCCTAGATTCCATGGTGCAAGTGAAAATAAACATTTGTACCAACTTCTCTTTCCAAAAACACCTTCAAATTCCTCATGAATCTTGGACTGCAGTACAGTTGACTAAGAAAGTTCTGTGCTTTAAATACTTATTATTTAATAAATATCTTCTACAAACCAATGAATATTAGAGTTAAACGTTTCCTTGGCGAATGTTTAGCCTAGGCACATAGTACTTTTTTATAAAGTGAGCAAACTGAATAGCAAAAATATTTTAATGATCATCAACCTAGGAGTTTAGTTATTGTGTTTGAATTTCTATAAAATATTTACCCTAGGGAACATAAGGAACTGTTTAAAAAGAAGTCAAATTGTAATCTCTTGGTCCTAAGCTTAACTAGTTATATTAAATTAGTAAAATACTTCAGTATTGTTTTAGTAAAGGACTTGAGTTTTATTGAACATCTTCATACTCAATGTGAAATTAATATTAATAGCTCAATGTGTTTTCTAAATTTAACATTTAGAAAGAACATAATAAAAATGCATCTTAATCACAAAATTCTTATGAAATATCAAAGACTATAAAAAAGGAAATTGAAACAAACTATAGTCAAGCAACCAACATCAGCATAGTTAAAATTCTGGTGTCTACACTGTCTTCCTTGCATTTTTTTGAATAATTAAGGTATACATATATTCTTTGTTTTGTTCAGTTAACACTTTATCAAAAGCATTGACTTACTGTGGAGCCAGAGTCCAAGATGTCCCTGAATGACCCCTGCCTCCTCGTATTCACACCCTTGTGAGAAATGGACACTGACTTAAATGTGGCTCCTTCTATGTTGCAGCAGGATTCATTGAGATCAATAGGATATAACTGACAGTGGCATCCATAGTGGGTTCTGGGTCCCGTCTCTCACTCTGGGTGAAACAGGCTGTCGTGTTAGAAGGAGCACTATGAAAAGGCTCTCGTTGTGAGAAACCAAAGCCCACAGGCAACAGCCATGAAGCCTGGCAAAAACCATATGCATGCACTTGGAAATGACTTCTCCAGCCCCAGTCAAGCCTGGAGAAAACCATAACCCTGGTCAACAGCTTGACTAAAATCTCAGGAGGCATGCTGAGCCAGAGCTACCCAATCCTGAGAAACTGGGTGAGATAATATATGTGTGTTGTTTTAACTTAATATGTTTTGATGCAATTAGTTGCGCAGCTAGAGAAAACTAAAGCACTCACATATTTAAAGATTCTTCAAGAAAACTATTTTTAATGGTTGACTAATACTCTATTCTATAGATGTGTCATGATTGATTTTACTATTCTATTATTGGATTTCTGGGTAGTTTCCAATGTTTTGCTCCTTTAATTATTGCAGTATACACGTTTTTGTATACTGTTTACACCTATGATTAGCTTCTTAGCATCCTAGAAGTAAAATTATTAAATAAAATATTAATATTTTAACATCTTTGATATTTAGTACCATATTGTTTTCCAAATGTACTATTAATGAGTAGTCCCAAAGAGTTCATTTTTATTGCTTACAAAAGGCAGACCTGTGACGGGAACGAATTGTATCTGCTTACATCACACACCGTCCTTGAGACATAGTGCTCTGTATTTGATTGTCTCTTATTTTAAGTGCTAGTCTAAAAAATAACTAGATCTTTCTATCCATTTGCTTACTGGTTATACGTGATGATTCAGCCTGTTCAATACCAACTTATATTCTTCCCTCTATGTCTGTTCTCTTCCTGTTTTCTTCTTATCTCAGAAAATAGCTCCACTATCCTCCCAGTGTACAGTCCACTAATCCAGAAACCTGAGAGTCACCTTAGACCAGCACCTTCATCTCACTCCGACATACACTCTGCCCTGTATCTTTTAGGTCCCACTGCTACTGCCTCAGTAGTGGGACAAAATATACGCTGAGGGAGAAGAATCATTCCATTCCATCTCACCTCTCTCACAACATGCCTTCAACAGTGCAGGGCTTCTATTTTACCTTCTACTAGGAAACCCCATCCCTATCCCCATAAATTTCATAGTAGATGAGGCACAGGCCGCAGGACTGAAGGCAAACTCAGAAAGCAGCAAAATGTAGGCAATGGGGAAGAGTGGCAGACTGATGATGACTCATCCCTTTCCCATGCCTTTTGCATGCGTTGGAGAATTTTGGTGCTTCCGGGAGGAAAGACAGCAGTTATTCCAGATAATAAAGTTAATTCTTTGT
The DNA here is from genome assembly GCA_004027835.1 of Alouatta palliata. Taxonomy (NCBI): domain Eukaryota; kingdom Metazoa; phylum Chordata; class Mammalia; order Primates; family Atelidae; genus Alouatta; species Alouatta palliata. The sequence continues at coordinate 6,532 of PVKV010033906.1, forward strand.
GAATTACTATACATTTTTTCTTACAGAGAAATGGACGCTGACTTAAATGTGGCTTTGCGTCAGCTGGTAGAATTATCGTATCAATTGACTGTTGGCTGCAGTTCTTTAAAAGAACTAAATGCAGATTAAGTGCAGGCTTAAATGTATTTTATGGATATCTGCTGAAATATAGCATGCTTAATGCAGCACCCCTAGCTGACCAATGCAAAATAGAATAAAATAAATTTAAAAGAATACCTTTAGAACTAAAAACAAATGGTATGTTTAAATTCTATTGGCACAAAGACAATTGTCACAGTTCAAAAGATGCACCTTCTGGAGGCTGTTTCTACTTAGCCTAATGTAACAATTAATTGAAGAGACATTCAAAGAGCATATTAGAATAAGATTCCCATTTTGTTTGTTTCTTGTTATCTAAGCAGTCATTTTTCACTCCCTGTTAAAGTTAGTACAGAACATTCTTCAGGACAGCCCCTGCATTCCTGACATATTTCCACAAAGGGCCCCTTGGTTGCAGGCCCGTATCCATGTGATAGAGTATTTTTGGAAGTATTTTATTTAAAAATATTATTCATGGTCATAGCTAATGTTGTATCAGAGTGCTAAAATCTTTACATACCGTAAAGATGTAAAGAGATCTCATTTCATTCTCAGACCCACACGCAATGTATTCATTATTACTGCCCTCTTCCAGATGGAGAAACTGAAGCTTATCATTTGAACAAGTTGACCAAAGTGACAGAGAGACAGAAACAGGCTGGTTTGACTTCATAGTAAGCTCTCAGCCTAGATGCTGTTTCTTCTCTTGTGGCTTGTTAGCTAGTAATCCTGTATCACATTGACTTATGATCTTGATTCTTCTACGATGTCTTCTAGGACTTCAAGCAAGTCACTGCACGTTAGGGCCCTGATTTATGAAGAAGCATCTTCACAGAGTATTAACTTGGATTTAGCGAATTCTAGTTGCTTCCTGCTCACAGGAGAGGACTGTATATAATATAGTCTGTGCTCCAGTGCTTACATACTCAGTCCCTATTTTTAGTGCCCCCTCAGGTGTAAACAACACTGTTTTTACCAGGGAACTAAATTAGTGTGTCAGCATTTGCCAGGATGGACCTATGACTTCGGCCACATGACAGGAATTTTTACTACACACATGGGAACTTGAGGAATAGTTTTTTGCTCCTTGAAAGTGTATCTTCAGCCCAAACAGCCTTTTCCAGGCCTTTAGTGGTATTTGTCTAATTATAGGTGTTGAATAACTGTGTCCTTCAAACTAAACTACGTTTTAAAATGAGTTTTCATACCTTAAAGTAATTAAGGTCACAGTCCATGTTCAGTCATTCATGTGATAAACTGTCCCAATGCCTTTGTTTTCCTTCTTTCTTTTCTTTCTCTTGCCCTGTCCACCCCCACCTGATATATTTTCTTCTGCAGCGTTCTGGTGTCTAGAGGAAGCTAAATGGTAGTTATTCCAAATAATAAAGTTAGCTCTTTTTTAATTATCATATAGTTTTTCTTGGGGGAAAATGAATACTCTCTTAAATTTGACTTTGCATTATCTGGTAGGATTTCTATATCAGTTCTGGGCAATCTATTTTGTTGGCTAAAGTTTCCTAAAATAACTAAGTGCATAGAAAATACAAGTTTAAAATCACATTAATAATGTCTAATACTTGAGTAGTATTTTGTGGTTTACAAAGCACTTTTATAAATATTAAGTCACTTAATTCTACAACAACCTTCTGTGGGAGGAAACAGACTTTCATTAAACATTCATTACAAGCTAGATATTATGTCAGTGCTTTGCCTTTACACTCTGACTTAATCTTCATGACAGTCCTTCCAGGCATGTATTATCTCCACTTCATAAATGATGAAATGGAGATTCAAAGAGGTTAAATATCTGGTCTAGTATCACATGGCTTTAGTATTCTAGCTGAGAATATTGAGACCCCATATCCAGGGCCTGCCCCTGGAATTTGAACCTGCTAAGGTGGTTTTCAGTGTCATTCCCAAAGAATAGAGTCAAAGCCATGGGAGCCTTAGCCTATACCATATGTCTCATTCTATAGTAACAATTTTCATAGGGGAGCCTTATACCTTTCCATCTACATCACCATTATATCTCAAAATCCTCTTGTTTAAAGATTATTCCCTCAACTTCTTAATTATATATATATGTAAATATATACATAAACATATATAAATATGTATATAAATATATATATAATTATAGAGAAACATACAAGTAAATATTTTTTGGGCTTTCTTCTAGATGTCAATAGGAAGATAAAGAACTGGTGCAGGATAGTTCGAATGGAAAAAAAGACTAATTAAAAAAAAAGAACTGGTGCAGGAATGAGACCTTTTGTCTCCAGATCCATGAAGAGTTTTTATTCTACTCCAAAATGATTTGTAAGACCACAGCTGGTAACTGAGCTGTAACCATTCTTATGTGTATCACTAGTCAGATTATATGTCCAAAAATGATATTGGATTTGGAATTTGACAGGGTCACACTTGCCCCAAAGAGAATTTAACCCTTCTAGCTGACTTGAAATGTAATTCAAATTTTTGCTTCTTTCTAGAATAGGACTGAAGTTGTAAAGTGAACTGACCTCAGGACTCCCTGCTATTAATTTGGTATAACATAAATTTTCCACTTTCTTTAATAGAGAGAAGTTCCAGTTTGCAGACTTAAGAGGATAACTAGATAAGTGAGGTACTATGCAAGAGATAAATGTTACCCGGCTGGGCTGAATTTTAAACTCTCTCAAAAAAGAAATTTCTCTTTTAATACCCTTTATGACACATTTTAAAAACAATACATATATTCTATTTTTGTTCCGAATAAATTCATACACACACATGCATGTTTATGTGTGTGCATGTGTATATGTACTTCATTATTAAGTGAAGTTCGCTTCATGATAAGAAAATAGTTCCATAAATCTAAAGCATTGTAAGTGTGAAACAAAATTAACCAACGTTTGAGATATGGGACTGAGTCACTTTATAAATACAAATGCAAATCCTAGTTTCTAGTAGATTTTGAAAAACATAGTCTATGAAATTCCATAAAAGATCCAGCTTTCAGATATAAAATGTCATATATCGTAATTCTTACATAAATATTTCTTTTAAGTTAACGGCTATTTCATGGTCATAGTACATCATTAACTACAACCTATAATTTTGCATTTAACTAAATTTTTCACGCAAGTCATATAATAGATTCCCAAGATGTTTTCAAATGTGTCTCCTAAGATACAGTGGAAAATGTGACTTATATTTAAAACTTAATAAATAACTCATTGATGTGAAGTGTTTTAAGTATGGCAATGTGCTGTTTTAAACAAAGTAGTGAAAATATATCACTGTGTCTAGTTGTTTTCGCTTCTTTCAAGGTTCAGATTTCCTTTGCCTGCCTGTCTGATTTAACTGGAAAAAAAAAAAAAACCCTTATGGAAAGTGGGAACCTTGCATACTTCAAAGTTAACCAAGATCAAAGTCCGATGAAGTCCACTGAATAAAGAACAAGCCTAAATGCAAAATGTGTCACGTTGATGTTGGCTTGAGTCTCTTAGGTTATGGCTGGCACCAAAGACTTAACCTTGGATTGGTCAGCTATCTAAGCACTGAGAGTTCTTATGAGAAAAAAAGTGGTTTACTTAGTTTCTGCAGGAGACCATTTAAACACAAACTCATCTACATAACCAAGTAAATAATGTAGCTATTGGTAACTGAAACCTTGAAAATGCAAAATATTTCTTGTCTATTGCATCTTTGTTAGCTGCAATTAACTTCTGACAAATATACACCTTCTACATGCTACATCTTGTCTAATTACAGAATTATAAAGTGTTAATATGAGTTATGCCTTCCTAAAATGTGAGCATGCTAAAAACACTGAAATTAGCTATTAGTATTATTATTTTGAAATTAGCTATTATATCTTTTTATCTCTGCTAGGAGAATCTCTTATACTGAGACAGTTTCTTTGAATCTTTGCAAGATTCCAATCCTGTTTGTTTTTGAATCTCCACAAATTTACAGTCTGAGGATTTAGGCTAATGTTGAGTTCAAGAAAAAAAAAAAGCAGAATCATTAACATGCAAAAGGTATTGACACATAATAAGTGTACATATTTGTGGAGTGCAGTGTGACATTTTGATACATGTGTACAATGTGCAACGATCAAATCAGGGTAATTAGCATGTCAAGCACAAACATTTATCATTTCTTTGTGTTGAGAATACTCAAAATCCTCTCTTCTAGCTATTTGAAAATATACAATAAATCTGTGTTAACTGTAGTCCACCCTACAATGCTATAGAACATTAGAATGTGTTCCTCCCATCTAGCTATAATTTTGTATCCATTAACCAATCTCCCCTAGTCTCTCTTCCCCTACTCTTCCCAGACTTTGTAAACACTGTTCTACTCTCTACTTACATGGTATCAACTTTTCTAGCTTCCACATATGAGTGAGATCATGTGGTATTTGTCTTTCTGTCCCTTGCTTATTTTATTTAACATAACATCCTCCAGGCTCTTCCATGTTGCCACAAAGGACCAAACTTCATTCTTTTAATGGTTGAACAATATTCCACTGTTCACACACCATATTTCTTCATTTATTCATCTGTTGATGGACACTTATTTAGGTTTTTTCCATATCTTGATTATTGTGAATAATGCTGGAATAAACAGAAGGGTGCAAGTGTCGGCTGAGCGAGGTGGCTCATGCCTGTAATCTCAGCACTTTGGGAGGCTGAGGTGGGTGGATCACCTGAGGTAGGAGTTCAAGACCAGCCTGGCCAATATGGTGAAACCCCGTCTCTACTAAAAATATAAAAATTAGCTGGATATGGTGGTGGGCACCTATAATCCCAGCAACTCAGGAGGCTGAAGGAGGAGAATCTCTCAAACCTGGGAGATGGAAATTGCAGTGAGCCGAGATCGCATCACTGCACTCAAGCCTGAGCAACAAAAGCAAGACTCTGCTTCAAAAAAAAAAAAAAAAAAAACCAAAGAGTGCAGATATCTCTTTGACATACTGATTTTTGAGTGTATACTCAGCAGTTGATGAATCATAAGGCGTCCTCTTTGTAGTTTTTAGAGGAACCTCCATACTATTTTCCATAGTGGCTGTACTATTTTACATCCCACCAATGGTGCATAGGAGTTCCCCTTTCTCCAAATCTTCACCAGCATTTGTTTTTGCTTTTTGATAACATCTATTCCAACTGTAGTGAGATGATGTCTCATTATGGTTTAGATTTGCATTTTATTGGTGATTAGTGGTGGTGAGCATTTTTCTAAATACTTGTTGACTCTTTGTATGCTTTCTTTTGAAAGATGTCTACTCAAATCATTTATTTATTTTTAAATCAGATTATTTGGTTTTTGCTGTTGTTTGAGCTTTTTGCTTTGTAGCCATTCTTTAAATAATATAACTGTAGATGACTTTTCTTATTAGTTAACAGCAGTGTGTTCCCATGGAAAAATATTTAACAAACAAAAGAAGAAAACATCTTGTTCTTTGAGATTATGATCTTTTCAGTTTTGTTTCTATATGTTTACATACAGATTCCCAGCAATACACAAAAGTTCTTTCTCCACAATAGAATCATACAGGACATACTATTTTCCAGTTTGCCTTTTAACAGTATATTGCTAATATCTTTCCATGTCATTTAAATATCCTTCTGCTATGTTACATTCTACTGACCACTTAATCATAGTGTCCTCAAATATTTCTTTATTATTAGTTATAGATTATTTAATTTTTTCTTATTATCTTTACAGCTAAATCTTCGCATTCTTCTAAGCATTATCAATTTGACATAGAGTCTTGGAAATAAAATTTCTGTTTCAAAAATTATGGAAAACACAGTGGTTTTTAATACACGTTATCAAATTACCAGATAATTCTAAGAAAGAACAGTCACCTAGACACGATTGCAGTGTTATCCAACAAGATGACACAGGAAAGCTGGAGGTTCTAGGGCAGCCTAAATGCATGGCACTGCTACCTGCCAGGTATTCCTTGAGGGGCCTGTAGCTGAAAAGGGAACCAAAAATAATCAAAAACGCTATAACATGTGAGCTGCATAATAGCCTGTCAATCAATTCAAGGTTATATCCACTGAAAAAAGGAGTAATTAAAGAGTTATCATGTTCCAAGGAATTTTATTTTGTAAATACATATTGACATATGGTTCTCACATCAACAGCAACTTCTAATCTTACATAAAGTATCCATTCATTAGCTGTCAGCTAAAATTTGTATATGGAGAGTATTTGCAGAAGGTTTAATTATTGTTCTATGGGTTTTGCATTCACAGGGTAAATGCATAGTTCTTTTTTTCTTCTCTTTATAAGATAAATAATACCCAGATAATGTTTGCAATACAGGAAGCAGAGAAGCAGGAAGAAGAGAATTATTGGACATCTGTTTTTGCAATTATCAAAGTTAGAGTAGCACATTCTTCAATACTTTGTATGTATACATTAGATTTCCAGCTGCATTGTTTTTTAAGTTTTTACTATCAATGATGTACTACATTTAGCCACCAATCTGTACCTCCCTACTCCAAGAGTATGCATCAGAATATCAAGGGACTGTGTAGTTTTTAAGAAACACATTCATCTACCTTTTTTTTCCAATGTCAATTGCAGAAATTGAAAACCCATTAAGTCTTCTGAGCATTTTGAAACTGAAGTTGGATAGAAAGAGTGGGTGGCAGGAGTTAAAAAGATTCAGAAACACTGCTTTGAAGCAATTTTTATATACCAGGTCTCTGGGACTGGAGAATTATTTTGTAAAGTTGAAGGATGTGTTATCAGGCCTAGGCAACTTGCCCTTGCTCTCAAGCCACAATCTCAAGGTGGTCTCCCACTAGCTACATATAGCCACTCCCTGGGGTTGTATAACCAAGGCTCAAAGAAGGAGCACAGGCTACACAGAGAGAAGACCTACCCAGCCTGTCTGTTTAGCTTTTTTCCAACAGCACAAGATACAGATGCCACAAAGATACCAATGCATCGTGGTCCCCAGGTACGAGCTCACTCTGAGTGAGCTCACTCACGCCAGTTAGAATGGCGATCATTAATAAGTAAGGAAACAACAGATGCTGGAGAGGATGTGGAGAGAAATAGGAATGCTTTTACACTGTTGGTGGGATTGTAAATTAGTTCAACCATTGTGGAAGACAGTGTGGCAATCCCTCAAAAATCTAGAACCAGAAATCCCATTTGACTGAGCAATCTCATTACTTGGTATATACCAAAATGATTATAAATCATTTTACTATAAAGACACAGGCATATGTATGTTTATTTCAGCACTATTTACAATAGCAAAGACTTGGAATGAACCCAAATGCCCATTAATGATAGACTGGATTAAAAAATGTGGCACATATACACCATGGAATATTATGCAGCCATAAAAAATGAATTCATGTCTTTTGCAGGGACATAGATGAAGCTGGACACCATCAGCAAACTGACACAGGAACAGAAAACCATACACCACATGTTCTCACTCCTAAGTGGGAGTTGAACAATGAGAACACATGGACACAGGGAGGATCACAAACCAGGACCTGTCAGTGGGTGGGAGGCAAGGAGAGGGATAGTATCAGGACAAATACCTAAAGCATGCAGGGCTTAAAACTTAGATGATAGGTTGATGGGTGCAGCAAACCACCATGGCAAATGTATACTATGTAACAAACCTGCAGATTTTGCACATGTATCCCAGACTTAAAGTATAATAAAAGAAGGCATTTTGTTTGTCTGCATTGAAAATCTGTTGTTTAGTGTATCCACCTTCATCAGTTATCTTTGCCAGATTTTCTGGATAATTTGTTGCAGTTTCTACATCAGCACTTCCTGTTTACCTTGCACTTTTCTGTTATGGATAGAACTGCTTTTTAAAACCTCATGAACCAACTTCTGCCAGCTTTAAACATTTCTTCTGCAGCTTTCTCACCTCCCTCAACCATCATAAAATTGAAAAGAGTTAGAGCTTTGCTCTGGATTAGGCTTTGGCTCAAGGACATGTTGTGGTTGCTTTGATCTTCTATTCAGATCACCAAAACGTTCTTTATACCAGCAAGAATGCTATTTCACTATCTTACCATTTATGTGTTCACTGCAGCAGCACTTTTAATTACCTTCAAGAACTTTTCCTTTGTGCTCACAACTCAGCTGTTTCACACACGAAGCCTAGCTTTCCATCTGTCTTAGCTTTTGGCATTCCTTCCTCACTAAGCTGAATCATTTCTAGTTTTTGATTTAAAGTGAATGATGTGTGACTTTTTCTTTCACTTGAACAATTAGAAGACATTGTAGGGTTATTCATTAGCTTAATTTCAATATTTTTGTATCTCTGGGAACAATCTCAGAGAGGGAGAGAGACTAGAAACAGCTAGTTGGTGGAGCAGTCAGAACACACACAACATTGATTAAGTTGGCCATCTTATATAGGTGCTGTTTGTGGTGCCCCCAAATAAATACTATTTTACCATCAAAGGCCACTGATCACAGATCACCATAACAGACATAATCATCATCAGCAAGTTTAAAATATTGTGAGATTTACCAAAATGTGAGACAGAGACACAAAGGGAGCACATACTGTAGGAAAAATTGTGCTGGTAGGCTTGCTCAGTAGACCCAGGGTTGCCACAAACCTTCAGTTTGTAAAAAGCATAATATTTGTGAGATGCAATAAATCAAGCCCAATAAAATGAGCTATGCCTATACAGTGTTTTCTCCTAGAGACTTTCATCTTTCTGGGCCTCTAACATGGAATCTTTTTCTAACATGGAATCTTTTTCTCCCAGATTGCACAGACAGATCTGAGCTTATTGTCCATGAGGACTTGCTTACAGACGGGAACGATTCCTATTACTGCATAACAAATTAACTTAAACTTTAGTAACTTAAACAACTATTTATTAATTTCACAGAATTTAGTGGGTCAAGAATTTGGACAGGCACAGTAGGCATGCTGGCTCTGCTCCATGGTGACTCGTGTCTTGGCTGGGGACACTCAATGGCTGGAGGTGACTCAATGGGAATCATCTGAAGACTTGTCCATTCATACGTCTGGAGCCTGGGTTGGGATGAATTCAAGAGTAGGACTGCTGACCAGTGCTCCTGCTGTGGTCCTTCTATCTGGCTTGACTTCTTCAGAGCATGGTGGACTCAGTGCAGTCGGAATTCTTACCTGGAAGTTCTTTCCTGGCACTAAGAGCTGGTGTTCCAGAAAATAAGGTGGAAGCTGCATCGTTTTTTATGACACACCCTCAGAAGCCACACAAAATTACTTCTGCCATTGGTTGAGGAAGTAAAAAGTACACACGGATTTAGGGTGAGGGGATGCAGACCTCTTCTTTTCAAGAGGAGGAGTGTCAAAGGATTTTAGAGTCACGTTTTTCACCCACGAAACTTTCTCTCATGGCTTATCTCTGATGTTCCTTTCTTCTTCCAACCTGAAAATTTTGTTTGTTGTTAGTCTGAGGCCCAGGGTGGGGTGGAACATAAGGGATGAGGACTATTTCCTCTGACTCATGATGTGTTTTCCAAAATACTTTATCCAATGCTATGAGTCCTTTCCATTTCCTGAGAGCCTAAGTGTTTTTTAAATTCAAAAGCCAGAAACAAGCAGAAAGAACACTCTGCCTTGTATTGTCACATCCCTTCCCCAAGTTTAAAAGTTCTACAGCAAAGCCCAACTACCTGAAGGGGTGGAAGATTAAAGGAATAAAGGACATGCTGTATGGGTTTGGGTAGGTAGGAACAGACATTCCTATTACTAAATGACATTTTATTTTATGTTTTGTAAATAGTTAACATTTAAATATTATTCCTCCAAACATGCAACAACACAAAATAACCAAAAATATTGTTGCTCTACTTTTATAATTTTGCCATTAATCTCACTATTTCTATTTGGAGTGGCTTATTCCTATGGTCGGTCAGTCTCTCTCTCTCTCTCTCTCTCTCTCTCTCTCATTTTTTAGTACTTTTACAATTTTCTCATTTTAATGGACCCAGTATTCTCAAAACATTGCAGGAATTTCGAAGTACAGCAATCTTGAAATATTCTGATCTAATCATTCAAGATTATACCAGAATTTCTAGAGCAGTTTCATCTGCTTATCTCATACCATCTGTGATACATAGTTCAGCTTTTCTTCCTCTTCACTACACAGACAAGAGATATAAACTATTTAGGGCAAATCAACTTATTCAAGGTTAAAATTCTTTTGAATTCTCTATCTACATGGTTTGAATTTCTGTCCCACCAAAATCTCATGTTGAATTGAAGAAGGGGTCTGGTGGAAGGTGATTGGATCATGGGGGCAGATTTTTCTCCTTGCTGTTCTCATTCTCATGAGAGCTGATGGTTTCATAGTGTGTGGCACTTCATTCTCTCTCTCTCTCTCCTGCCACAATGTGAAGAAGGTGCCTGCTTCCCCTTTGTCTTCTGCCATCATTGTAAGTTTCCTAAGGCCTCCCAGCCATGCTTCCTGTTAAGCCTACAGAACTGTGAGTCAATTCAACCTCTTTTAAAGAATAAATTAGCCAGCCTCAGGTAGTTCTTTATAGCAGTGTGAAAAAGGACTGACATGCCCATAAAAGCTCACTCACTGACAGGCTAAGAACAGTGTGTAGAGAACTATCATTAGGACCTTTCAAGTCAGAAACAAAAGCCTCTCCAGAGAGATATTATGCTAATATTGAGTATCATACATATTGTTAGTAGTTAATCAGGTGTTTAAGTCTTGATTTTTGTGCTACCTATTGGCCTGTAATGTAGTTGTTTTGCTAGTTCATACTTCTTTTGTGCTTTGTGTCCATATCTGACATAGAAATTGAAGACCTTAAATTTTCTCAATCAGATCTATTATTTGAACAGGAATGGCAAGGATGAGGCAAGATGATAGCTCCCAGGGAGATGTTTGGCTGTGTGACATATGGGTGAATGCCTGGAAACAATTAGGATTCTGTTATGGAGGAGAAGGTGGGGTGTGAATGCAACTAATCATATCTGCTGCAGAGAGAAAATAGAACACTTAACACATGTCGCCAAAGGATCAGGATAAATGGCTAAGTGCCTTTGAGCCCAACATTGATTCAAGTACTGATAGACTAAGCATGTTAAGAGTGCTACTGATTGGATTACATACAACATCAAGGTAAGGAGACAGACAGCAGCATAGACACAAAAGTGGCCAAAGAGTTGCCTGACACATTTGCAGAGATTATCAAGGGGAGGAGTCAACTTTCCTAATAAATTGTCAGTGTTGACAAACAAGACATAAAAAATAATGCCTGATAGATTCTATACCAGTAAAGAAAAGTGTTCTTGGTTTTAAAGTTAGATTCATACTTCTGTTTGGTGGAAATACAAAGATGGCTAGATGCTTAAATCTCTTAGACAATTTGGATTTACAAAGAAACTGACAAACAAATGGGCAAATGGTCTTTGAGAAGGTCACATGCATGTTGGTATATCTGGGGTACTGTTCTCTGCTTCAGACATGAATAGTCCATTGAAATTTCCGTACCTACTGGCTGATTTGAAGCACTAGTGTTGAGAGGCTAATGTTTGGGAGCCATTTTTCTTTTGAGCTAAAACAGGAGTTTGAACAAACTCCAGCCTGAGTCAGCTTC
>PVKV010033907.1:0-15175 GCA_004027835.1 Alouatta palliata
ATCCAATTTAGAAAAAATGTGAATGACTTCTCAAAACTAGCTATGCGACATGAACAGGAAATGCATTAAGAGAAAACCAAAACAAAAGACACTGGCCAAAAGTGGAAAATGTCCCACAAGAAATCATTAAAAACAGTGAAGTTTGGAGTGGAGCGGGCGCGTGGCCCGGCAGCGGCGCGATGAGTGGGGCCCGCGCGGCACCGAGGGCCGCAGGCGATGGCACGGCCTGGGGGCTGCAGATAGACGGGCTGCCCCCGCTGCCCAAGAGCCTGAGCGGGCTGCTGCACTTGGCGTCGGGCGGCGGCGTGTCCGGGGGCTGGCGGCACCTGGAGCGGCTGTACGCGCAGAAGTCGCGCATCCAGGACGAGCTGAGCCGTGGGGGCGCGGGCGGCGGCAGGGCCCAGGCGGCAGCGCTGCCCCCCAAGCCTCCCAACCTGGACGCCGCGCTGGCGCTGCTCCGCAAGGAGATGGTTGGTCTCGGCCAGCTGGACATGTCCTTGCTCTGCCGACTGAACAGCCTTTATGAGTCGATTCAGGAGTACAAGGGGGCGTGCCAGGCAGCCTCCAGCCCAGACTGCACTTATGCTCTGGAGAATGGCTTCTTCGATGAAGAGGAAGAATATTTCCAGGAGCAGAGCTCCCTGCGCGACAGGAGGGAACGAGGCCCTCCTCGGGACTTGTCACTGCCTGCCTCCTCCCTCTCCAGCAGTGACTGGATTCTGGAGTCCATCTAGAGGGTCTTGGGAGGGATGTGACTGTTGAGAAGCCCTTCCTACTGGACACGCTGTCAGCCTTTGCTGCTTCTCTTCCAAGAAAGCACCTCCATTGCGGATGAGCTTCGGGCACAGGGGATGAGCACTACCAGTTTCATTTGTAGGCAGGGAGTTCTCCGCGGACACATGGTGGCAATCCAGTTTGATGGCTGCAGTTCCTGCTTAGGTGACCTGGAGGTCCTCAGCAGTATTCTCCACACCTTTATATTGAGATGCACCTGCTGGGGATTCATAATGAGAATATAACAAGCAGATCTTTGTGAAAGGCCTTAGTGGGTGCTTTGTGTGAGGTGGCTTGTAGCTAGCCACTTCCCTACAGATGGCAGAGCATTGAAACCCCCTTTGTGTTAGGGTTCCTGCTTCCAGTTTGGAATGTATTAAAACCACCATTTCACTGCTTCACTTCCTCCATATGGTCTGCAGCTTTTCTTGCTGTTTAATGAGCATTTAAGCCTCCTGGTTCAACTTTATTTGTAAGCTGCGTTACTAACTGCCCAGTGATTCGGTGAAAGCTTTTTTACTGAAATGGTTAACATTTCTAGTCATCCCAATCAACTGGCTTTTCTCAACCAAAAATTTATGTCATTCTTTGTCTGTCAGATACAGAAGGAAGGAAGATAATATGGAGACGTGTTGAAGAGTGAAAAAAAAATAACTGGGGCAAGCCAATGTTCTGTATCGCTCACTGTAAGATGGCCAATGTTTCCGTTTTTAAGATTCTGAATGTAAACTAGTGTGCTAGAAAGCAAACCACCCTCCACGCAAACCAGTAATTACCTTAAGCCTTAATATATTTATTAAAATACTTTATGAGAACATCACACTTTGTAGGTTAAAAATGAGGATAAAATGCAAAACTGTCAAAAAAAAAAAACAGTGAAGTTTGTTTGGTCTGTTTTTATCTCTCAATTTTGCAAAGGTTATGAAGATTGAGCAAATTTAGCGCTATGGAGGGAAATAGCATTCATACATTATGGATGGAGGGTAAGTTAGTACAGTCTGGAAGATAGTTGGGCAAAATATATTAACATTCATTTATTCATTTATGGATTGATTGATTGGTTGAGACAGAGTTTTACTCTGTCGCCCCAGCTGGAGTGCAGTGGCGTAATCTCAGCTCACTGCAGTCGCCACCTCCAGATTCAAGCGATTCTCTTGCCTCAGCCTCCTAAGTAGCTGGGATTAGAGGTGCAAGCTACCATGCCTAGCTAAGTTTTATATTTTTAGTAGAGATGGGATTTCACCATGTTGGTCAGGCTGGTCTTTAATGCTGGATCTCAAGTGATCCACCTGCCTTGGCCTCCCAAAGTGCTGGGATTACAGGCATGAGCCACTGTGTCTGGCCTCAACATTTAAAAGCATATACCATTAAACTGAGGAATTATACTTCTGAAAACTTATTCCAGGGAAAAGTTGGTAAAGCAGGTAAAGACATAGATATGTCTACACTAAACACATTTTAGTTATCTATTAATAAGGAATACATTAAATTATAGTACATTTATGAGACATAAAACCATGTAGCCACTAAAAGTTAATGTAGATACATATTTATCGATAGGAAACAACATCTCTAATCCCTTGAATGGGAAAGAGAAGGTTGTTGAATCTTATTTATTTAAAGCTATTTTATTATACATATAATGAGTTCCTAAAAGGATGGTTTCCAGAAGATATTACATATGATTGATTCTGTGTGATGTGATTTGGGTGGACTTTTACTTCTTTATACTTTTCAAATGGCGCTTGAAATGTTTACATTTCATAATTTTTATAAGCAGAAAAACAAATTTTATTTGAAAAACATAAATATAAAATCTAATTTATTGTGGTAACAGAAAATAGAAGATAGTAATACATTTAACAACAAAATGCTGAAGTGATAGGAAGAAAACTATGAAGTCCCTGAAGAGAAGTCTGGCTCTGATTTGAGTGAGGAAGAGACAGCCTATGTTTCTGCATGGGGATTATAGGTTTGTAAAAATGTCACATCTCCCCATGCTAATTTATAGAGTGCAATAACAATAAAAATACCAGAAAGTAAGTTAAAAAAAAAAAAGTATGCTGAGGAACATCTTAATTTTTAATGTAAAAGATACCCTTGAGGTCGTCTTTGGATTTCCTCTGCAGAGGCAACTATTGTTACGAAGTTGACTTACATTTTTCTTGTTTATGCCTTTTTACTTTAGAATGTGCAGCTCTATCCACATGCTTTTTGGGTTCAACTCCTTTTTCTGTTAGATTGATAGTTTTTCTCTATTCCTTATTTTTTTTCTAGGCTGCTTTGGAAGCTCTAGATTCTATTGGTTAACTTTAATTGTGACATATGTATATGTGACACATACATATGCATTACACACACATACATACATTCATATACATATACCTACGTATGTTTTGAAACAGTCTTGCTCTGTTGCCAGGATGGAGTGTAGTGGTGGGATCTCAGCCCTCAACTCACTGCAGCCTCCACCTCCCGGATTCAAATGATTCACCTGCCTCAGCCTCCTGAGTAGCCGGGATTACAGGCACCAGCTACCATGCCTGGCTAGCTTTTGTATTTTTAGTAGAGACAGGGTTTCACCATGTTGGCCAGGTTGTTCTCGAACACCTGGCCTCAAGTAATCTATCCACCTCGGCCTCCCAAAGTGCTGGGATTACAGGCATGAACCACTGTGCCTGGCCATGACAAGTATATTTTATCAGTCAGGATTCAGTCAGGGACCAGAGATACTAATGAGTATTATGGCTGGATTATAAAACTTTTGACTCATTTTTTTTTGCTGTCAGTGGAAAGCAAAAGGAGCTTATCCACACTCTCCCCATGCCCACATCCAGCATCCCATTTACTATAATGCTGTCTGCAATCAGATACAGTGATTATTGACATTAGTTAACATCTTGGAAAAGGAGCATTGAAGCTGTGTTTCTCCTGGAGAACTTGTGTGGTTCCCTGGAAGCTTCAGGGCTTTCCTTACTCACAGGTTGTCTAGGATGTTTCAAGGCAGACCTTGGTGTGAGCTTCAGATTTTTTTTTTTTTGGATGGAGTCTTGCTGTTTTGTCCAGGCTGGAGTGCAGTGGTATGATCTTAGCTCACAGCAACCTCTGCCTCCCTGGTTCAAGCGATTCTCCTGCCTCAGCCTCCTGAGTAGCTCGGATTACAGGTGCCCACCACCATGCTGGGCTAATTTTTGTATTTTTAGTAAAGACGGGGTTTCACCATGTTGGCCAGGCTGGTCTCGAACTCCTGACCTCAAGTGATTGACCCACCTCAGCCTCCCAAATTGCTGGGAGTAGAGGTGAGCAGCCGCGCTCGGCCTCAGATCTTTTATAATATCCCTTTGGAGTCAAAGGCCAACCATGATTCTGGAGAGGCACCAGGTGGGCAGTATTCCAAGTATCCGTTCCTTTGGCAGCACTTTTTGGACACGTGAATGAGCCAGGTACTGTGCTGATGATTACGAGACAAATGTTCTAAGTCACAGTCTCAGGTAGAAGACAGGCCCACAGTTACTACATACTACACAGTGTAAGTGCTTCAGTCAGAGACCTCTAAAGAGACTGAGAAAGTAGAGAAGGGATCAAGCAGTTCTACCTTGAGAAGCGGAGGCTGGCATCACAGTGGACCCCAGGACAGCAAAGGCAGTGGGAAATACTGCCAAAGATGAGGTTTTCTTTGCCTTGTTGGTGCTTTCGAGGACATTGTCACTACTCTGGATATTCAGGCCAGGTAGTAGAAGGATGGCCCTGACCACATGCACAGTAAATCTGAACTGCCCAGGATACTGCAAGGCAGTTTATGTGGGAAGGTGGTAGCTGTGGCTGGAATAAATTTGCATCTCCACATGGAGTATCTGTAATGGCTGGTAGCATGTCAAAGTGAAGCTCAAGCAGCTGGGAGGCCTGAGCTTAGGAACAGCATTAACTGACTCTGGAATATGATAGGATTGTGGGTCCAGGGAAGCTAGGATAGGTGATCAAATAGGTTGCTGTCATGGGTTGAATTGTGTCCCCCCACCCAAAAGATACGTTAAAGTCCTAATCCCCAGTACTTCAGAATGTGATTTATTTGGACATTATATCTTTACAGAGGAAATTAGTTAAAATGAGATCATACTAGAGTAGGGCAGGCCTTTAGATGAGTATTACTGGTGTTCCTTTAAGAAAACAGCCATGTGAAGACATGGAGAGACAGAGAATGCCATGTGAAAACAGGCAGAGATCGGAGTGATGTGGCCACAAGCCAGAGAAACAGAAGGCAGAGTTGGCAGGAATGTGGTCACAAGCCAAGGAATGCCAGCAGCCACCAGAAACTGGAAGGGCAAGGAACACATTCTCCCCTAGAGCCTTCAGAGGAAGCATGACTCTGCTGTCATCGTGATTCACAATTCTGGCCTCCGAGAACAGAGAGAATAAACCTCTGTTCTTTTAAACCACCTGGTTTGTGCTAATGTGTTATTGCAGCCATGGGAAACTAATACAGAAGGCTAAAATGAAAAAGATAAGTATTGGCAAGGATGTGTGGAAATTGGAATCCTCTTAGATTACTGGTGGGAATGTAAGATGGTGCAGCTCCTTTGAAAAATTGTTTGACAATTTCCTACAATGTTAAAAATGGAGTTACCATAAGAACTAGAAATCTAACATCTATGCATATACTCAAGAGAAATGAATATATACATCTTCACATAAAATTGTTCATGAATGTTCAAAGCATGTCTATTTGTAATAGCCAAAATGTGGACACAACTCAAATAGCCACTAACTGTTGAATGGATAAACAAAATGTGGTGTATCCATACAATGGGATATTACTTGGCAATAAAAAGAAATGAATAATAACATGCTACATGGTTAAACCTTAAAAACATGATGCAAACTTAGAGAGGCCAGACACAAACACTACGTATTATATGATTCCGTTAATATGAAATGTCTAGAATAGGCAAATCCATGGACACTCAATTTGATTAGTGTTTGCCTGGGGCTAAGGAGAGGGAGAGTGGGGAATGACTGCTAATGGATGTAGATTTTTCTTTTTACAGTAACGAAAATGTACTAAAATTAGATAGTAGTAATGGATTCACAGCTCAAAAAAGTCATTGAATTTTCTTTTTTGAAAGGTTGTTTTTTTTTTTTTGAGACAGTTTTGCTCTTGTTGCCCAGGCTGGAGTGCAATGACCCAATGTTGGCTCACTGCAACCTCCGCTTCCCAGGTTCAAGCGATTCTCTTGCCTCAGCCTCCCAAGTAGCTAAGATTACAGGCATGTGCTACCATGCCCAACTAATTTTGCATTTTTAGTAGAGATGGGGTTTCAGCATTTTGGTTAGGCTAGTCTTGAACTCCTGAACCCAGGTGATCTGCCCACCTCAGCCTCCCAAAGTGCTGGGATTACAAGCGTGAGCTGCCATATCTGGCTGAAAGTGTTGATTTTATTGTTGTCAAGACAGAGACCTTGGCAGAGATTCCTTTAAGTAGAGCAAGAGTATAAGGTATTACTTCTTCCCTTCCTTCCTTCATTCATTCAGCATACCTTTGTTTATTATGTGCCAGATCCTCTTCTCTGAGAATATAGTTCTTCACCAGCCTGACAACTAGCTTACTCTCTTGGAATTTACATTCCATCAACAATGGAAAAAAAATTATGAAATATTAGGTCATACCAAGATAGTGTTTTTGTCACTACTTCACAGGCATGAAGTCAGTGTACAAAGTTAGAATGAACCACCATCTGGTTGATAGATAGTTTTCTCCCAAAAAAGACCATGAAAGTATCTCTTCCTTCCTTCCTTGTCCTATTTCAAGACAAGTTTTCACTCTGTTGCCCAGACTAGAGTGCAGTGGTACCATCATAGCTTACTGGAACCTTGAACGCCTTGGTTCAGTGATCTTCCCGCCTCAGCCTCCTAAGTAGCTGAGACTGCAGATGTGAGCCACGACATCCAACTAATTAAAAATTGTTTTTGGTAGAGGCTGGGTGCAGTGGCTTACACCTGTAATCCCAGTACTTTGGGAAGCTGAGGCAGGAGGATAGTTTGAGGCCACCATGATTTCTCTCTTGCTGCAGGGAGACTTTTTTACGCATCTTCAAGAAACTCCTTTTCTAGAGTGTGTGCTCAGACCTCCACACCAAACTAGAAGTTTTCAGAGAGGATGGGAAGAGTGGATTGGTGAAGAATGAGCATGTTCAGCTTGGGCAGAGGTTTTGCTGCTTCTCCAAAGATTCTTCCAGTGCTGTGATTTGTTACAATTCCTGTCCCTATTTGGGAAGGTCTGGTGATCCCCTTCTGGTTTTTCTTCTAATGATGAA
The DNA here is from genome assembly GCA_004027835.1 of Alouatta palliata. Classification (NCBI taxonomy): domain Eukaryota; kingdom Metazoa; phylum Chordata; class Mammalia; order Primates; family Atelidae; genus Alouatta; species Alouatta palliata. The sequence goes on from PVKV010033907.1 coordinate 7,086, forward strand.
TGGTTCTGCAGTTTGATGAGTCCTTTTTGCTTCTGTTTGTAGAAGATGTGCAGTACATTCAGGCTGAGAAAAACAACAAGGGCCCAATGGAGGCTGCCACACTTTTTCTCAAGATCCTGTTGGAGCTCCAGGAGGAAGGCTGGTTCCGTGGCTTTTTGGATGCCCTAGACCATGCAGTTTAGTTCATTTTTTTAAATCACAAATCAGAGTATATTACTTTGCTGCTTGACAATGCTGTAAAAGTGAAAAGCTATTAATTTTGAAGTATCCACTTTGAAATATTCACTTTGAAGTATCCACGTGTGCCACTAAGAGGCACGAACCATACTAAATCTGAGGCAGTGTAAAGACCATTTTTAGGCAGATGACATAATTGTCTACCTGAAACATCCACAAGCATCTGCAGAGAGATTACTGTCACTGGTGGAAGAGTTAGCAAGATTATTTGGATATAAGGCCAGTATGCAAAAATTAGTTGCATTTCTGCCAACTGAAAGCAAACAAAAAATGTAATCTGCAATGAAGTATCATTTATAATAAGTATAATGTGTTTAGGAATAAATCTAACAAAAGATGTATAAAGTCTGAATGGAGAAAATGATAAAATGTTGTTGAAAGATATTAAATAAGTCCTAAATGGAAATACATACCCATGCACATAGAGGAGGAGACTTGATATAAAAATGTCAGTTCTCCCTACGTTAATCTGTATATTAAATAAATTCTAATAAAAATCCTACATACTTTTTCAATGAGTGTGGCAAGTTGATTCTACAATGTCTGTGGAAGAATTATGATCCAAGAATAGGCAAGACACACCCCTAAAGAAGACAAATTTAGTAGACTGGGGCTTTTCTTTCTGCATGTCAGCATTTATTAGAAAGCTACAGGCATCTAGACAGTGTAGTGTTCGTTCTGGCATTAACAAACTGACCATTGAAATATAATAGAGACCCTTTAATTAGACCCATATCTTTATGGAAACCTGATATATTAGACATCACTGGGAAAGAAGAATTACTGGGAAAGAAGCAGCTATTCAAAAAATAGCATTTATAACAGAATAATATTAAAAATCAAACAAACTTAAGCTGGACATGGTGGTGTATGCCTGTAATCCCAGCTATTCAGGAGACTGAGGCAGGAGGACTATTTGAGTCCGAGAGTTTGAGGCTGCAGTGAGCTATGATGGCGCTGCTGCACTTCAGCCTGGGCAACATAGGGAGACCCCCGTATTTAAAACACCCTAACTTTTATGCCCATGTGGATACAAATAAATAAATTTGTATTCTTACCTCATGTTTATCAAAAGCACTATAAAGAAAGTGAAAAAAATCACAAACTCTGGGAGAAGATATTTGCAAAACATATAATCACCAAAGGATTAGTATCTAGAATATGTTAAAAAGGTCTTGAAATCAACTGGAAAAAGAAAACAAACAGCAAAAAATTTGGACAAACATTTCAATGAATGTGAAGCATGAAAAGTGAATAAATGTAGGAAAAGATTCTCACCCCAATTAGGAATTTGGAAATTGTAAATTAGGAACACAGTGAGATAACACTTTATAACTACTAGATAGCAAAGCTTAAGAAGTCCAACGGTGTTAAGGCTTAAAGAAGATATTTAATGGAAATCGTTTTTTCAGACAGAATCTTGTTCTGTCACCCGAGGTGGAGTGCAATGGCGCAATCTTGGCTTACTGCAACCTTCACCTTTTGGATTCAGGCTATTCTCATGTCTCAGCCTCCTCAGTAGCTGGGAATACAAGTGCCCACCACCGTGCCTGGCTAATTTTTGTATTTTTAGTAGAGATGGGATTTTATCATGTTGGTCAGGTTGGCCTCGAATACCTGACCTCAGGTGATCCACCTGATCCACCTGCCTTGGCCTCCCAAAGTGCTGGGATTACAGGTGTGAGCCACCATGCCTAGCTGAAAATCTTAAATATCAGTATATGGAGTGTAAATTGATACAACTATTTTGAAAAATAGTTTGATATTACCTTGTAGAGTTCAACTCTCATGTATCCTTCTATCCAAAAGTTTCACTCTTAAGTTTGTGCACTAGACGAACTTATACATGTATTCCAGAATATGCTTATAAGACTGTTCATAGTATAACTGCAGTAACAAAAGCAAGCAAACAAAACTGGAAATTACCCTGATGTCCTTTAAGAGGAGAATGGATACATAAGTTTTATAATAGTTACACATGGTCCATTAAACTACAATGAAAAGGTATGAACGCATCTATAGATGACAACTCAGGTGAGTCTTAGAAATGTAATGTTAAATTTTAAAGAGAAACTTACATGTCACAGGATATAATATTAATCAGGCCCCCAAAAGCTAAACTTAACATATTGCTTAGGGAATCAAATATATGCAAGTATAAAAAAAAATCAAGGTATTGATTTATCAAATACAGGGAAGCAGTGATTGACAGGGAGACAAAGGGGTTGGAATGATAAGGCACATACAAATATTGGAATATGGTAGCTCTTAATTTGGGTAGTAGGTTCACATATGTTCATTTTCTTGTTATATTCCTATATAAATATCCTGGTACATGCATCAAATAGTACATACTTTTAAAATTTCTGTTTTCAGAACTATGGTGTATTCTATCAACAGAAGAATCGTGAAGTTCATAAATTTGGAAAGGAGAGCTTTATTTTTCAGAAAGGGTTGCAGCCTGCATTTTGACAGGCTGGGAAGTGCAGCCTCCGGCCAGAAGCCAGAAATAGGCACTTTGAGGGTGGGAAGGGTAGAACAGAGATTTATGCTGAATGGAGTGACCAAATATTCAGTAGGGCTTTAGAAAGTCTTCTTTTTCTGAGCCACTTGCTCTATTTCTTTTTAGGATCCCAGGGCTGCCCTGTAAGTTGATGAAGTTAGTGTGCAGCTCCTTTTTCTCATTTACACAAAGGCTCTGTGTAAGTTAGCTGTGGCTCTGTGAGGGCCCCTTATGCTTCTTGAAGCATATTTTCTTGACAGTTTTATGAGACCAGAAAGTTGCGTACTATGCCATAATAAAGAGTTGTTTATAAAGAGTATCAGGAAAGAAATTAGGATTAATAATGAGTGGTGTTAGAAGAAAAATGATATTAGGATAACTCCATAATAAGAAAATGTGCAGATTACTTCTGCAACTGGATGTTACAAGTGTCTTTTTTTTTTTTTTTTTTTCTTTTTTGGTCATTCCAGAATAAAATCTGTTACCTTGGAAAAAAACAAAAACAAAGAAAAAACAGAATAAAGTCAATGAATATGAGGTGCTTTAAATTTTCTGACATGTGAAGATTCTTACGTCTTTTTTTGTTTGTTTTTGAGATGGAGTCTTGCTCTGTCACCTAGGCTGGAGTGCAGTAGCGCAATCTTAGCTCACTGCAACCTCAGCCTCCTGGGTTCAAGCGATTCTCCTGCCTCAGCCTCCCAAGTAGCTGGGACCATGGGCGTGTGCCACCATGACTGGCTAATTTTTGTATATTTAGTAGAGATGGGGATTTCACCATGTCAGCCAAGCTGGTTGTCTTACTCCTGACCTCAAGTGATCTGTCCACCTCGGCCTCCCAAAGTGCTGGGATTACAGGCATGACCACCATGCCTGGCCCTTACGTGTCTTTCTGTGAGGGTAATTTACTTAACTTTTTAGAAATTTTTCCTTTCTTTAAAACGGGTAGGTTAGACTCAGTAGACAATTTCCAGTCTTTGCTAGCTTTAACATTTTATATGCTTACCTGTTACTGAGATAAAGCCTTTGATTATTTTTTAAAACTTCCGCTTGTATTGAGAGAAAATACCATTTGAGAACCTGAAGAAGGACAAAGCGTTATTGCTGCTTAAGAAATTGCTTTGTTAACAGTTTTCTTCAAAGATCTTGGGAGGATTGGTTGCTTTGTTCCATACAGCATTGCCTTTAACAAACGGGCAGCTTGTCTTACCCAGAATTGGGTGATTCTTGCTGTGGTTTCTCTTTGTTAGGCTTCCATGATTGTATAAAAAATAATTCATGTTATTTTTTTTTCCTTCTTACCATCAATACCTTGTCATTGAGAGAATTTTGTACTTCAGATTAGTGGAAAAGCTAGAATGGTTAACAAGGAAGGGATTCTAAACTGTCTCCAATGAGGCTCTTCCTGCTGGAGTCAGAATTTGTGGGCATACTGTGGCTATTTCCCTGATTCCTCAGAGCAGGAGCTATTTGGTAATTTTGTTTCTTTTGTATCCCAGAAGTGTCTGATACAAACTTGTACAGCCCTTTTAAAACAAGAAGTTACCAATTAGAGCTTGCTTTGCCTGCCAAGAAAGGAAAAAACACAATAATATGTGCTCCCACAGGTAAGCCAATTGCCATTACTTACATAGTTTTTCTGTTTGTTTCGTTTTTTTCTTTTATTGAATACTGGCACAGAATGGGCAAGTTTCAGTTTTTTCTTTGTTCCATGTGTCTTTTGAAAAATCTGTCCTACTAACATAATCCCAGTGTATTTTATGGGACATGAGACGGTAAAGAAAAGTGCCTTCTGTTAGCTTGCATTTGGGTTCTGGCTGTTTGCATGCTATCTAGGGAGTAGCTTTATATTTTTTAGTCATAGTGTAAATTCCGTAATTGTTAACCCATCTAAATTATCAATTAGCTCTGTGGTATTAGAAGAGCCAAAAGTAAATGCTTCTTTAGAGAAATATCTAATATCATATGAGTTACATGTTCTCTTTTTTCCTTACATGTTAAAAGGTTGTGGAAAAACCTTTGTTGCACTCCTTATATGTGAACATCATTTAAAAAAATTCCCACAAGGACAAAAGGGGAAAGTTGTCTTTTTTGCTAATCAGATCCCAGTGTATGAACAGCAGAAATCTGTATTCTCAAAATATTTTGAAAGACTTGGGTAGGTATAATAGTTGGTTCAACTTCTTTTTCTCCAGCTTCATGTAATTGATGTGATTTCTGTTTTATTTTTGAAAAACAATGATTAAAAAAATTATATTAGATTCAGCTTTTCTATAATCAAGATGTAATTCCTTCATGGATTCAAGTCGTTTTTGTTAGATGTACCAGAAATCTTAAACTCCCCTGGTTTGCCCTTGTATGGGGAGTAAATGACTTTAGGAATAAATGTGATGTTTAAGTGGCACATTTAAATTCTTTAGTGATTTTATAATTTATTTGATATTACTCTTTTAAGTTTTCTTTTCTCTGTTAGTGACTTAAAATAATATATACTATTATAAATTACAGCTAGCTTGGATTTATTGATCACTTACTACGTGCTAAGGACTTGCCTACAGCTATACTCCTTTTGGACTCAGGGAGAACTTAATCAGTTGATGTTCTGATCTAGCATTTCATCTTCATGGTTCGTTATTCACATTGTGGTTGGTAATATGGAGTTTCTGTCATTTCAGGTATAGAGTTACAGGCATTTCTGGAGCAACAGCTGAGAATGTCCCAGTGAAACAGATTGTTGAGAACAAGGACATCATCATTTTAACTCCACAGATTCTTGTGAACAACCTTAAAAATGGAACGATTCCATCACTGTCCATCTTTACTTTGATGATATTTGATGAATGCCACAATACTAGTAAACAACCTCCATACAATATGATCATGTTCAATTATCTAGATCAGAAACTTGGAGGATCTTCAGGCCCACTGCCCCAGGTATCTCCCAAGTCAGACGAATTCTTCAGAAAAGCTATAATCTTCCTAACTTTTGTTTACTTACTCTTGTGGCCACATTGAAGATGTCCTTCTCAGGTCCTAAGTCTGTATTATATAACTCATTTTAAATTTTGTTTCATTTATTCATTCGTTCACTTAGTAAATATGCATTATATGCCTCCATGTACCATATGCTGTGTGTCAGTAAAAACAAAAACAAAAGCTCTACTCCAGCAGGAAACGGTTATATGAGGGGTTGTGGAAACATTGTGCTATTTCTCAGACATCTAATGATTTAGAATGCTTCTTACAGGTCATTGGGCTGACTGCCTCGGTTGGTGTTGGGGATGCCAAAAACACAGATGAAGCTTTGGATTATATCTGCAAACTGTGTGCTTCTCTTGATGCGTCAGTGATAGCAACAGTCCAAGACAACCTGGAGGAACTGGAGCAAGTTGTTTATAAGTCTCAGAAGTGTAAGTTGGATCCAGGAGAAAGCCCTTTGAGATGTGGTTACTCTCTGCTACCAGTAGTTCAGAGCTATCTAGACAAACACTGAACTTTGACTCTTTCTCTGCTTAGTAGAAAATATTTAACTCCAAACTTGAGTAATAGTCGTGTTTTTAGCCTCTCTCTCTAACTGAGCTCTTTTCCCAAGCAATGGGTAAACCTCAGAAGTGGTCTGTAGAGAGCAAATATTCTTCCTCTTTGGTTCCAAAAACCTCTTATAAAGGTACTAGTGATGCAAAAGAGATGATGAGAGAATTTAGGCAACGGATAGCCAAGAGCTGGGCTCAGCGTTTTCCTGTGGTCTGTGCCCATGTGGTCATCACTGTTTAAATACATATTTGATCATTTTAGTTGAAATGGAATGATTTGAATTCATGATATCACTCCTGAAAAGATCAGATAGGTTTTTTTTTTGAGATGCGGTCTTGCTCTGCCACCCAGCCTGGAGTGCAGTGGCATGTCTCAGCTCACTGCAACTTCTGCGTCCTGGGTTCAAGTGATTCTCTTGCCTCAGCCTCCCAAGTAGCTGGAATTATAGGCACCTGCCACTGAGTCTGGCTAATTTTTGTGTTTTTAGTAGAGACAGGGTTTCACCATGTTGGCCAGGATGGTTTCGAACTCCTGACCTCAGGTGGTCCATCTGCTTTGGCCTCCCAAAGTGCTGGGATTACAGATGTGAGCCACCACGCCCGGCTGGATATGAATTTTTAATAAGACTAACAACTGTTGGTTGATGTTATTATTATACTAACCCTGCAAAGAAGAGAGGGGTACAGAAAATATATATGACTACACCCTTGCTCTCTGTATGTGACTGTATGTCTGAGGCAGAACAAATCCACATGGAATAGGGAGTGTTGCAGGTAAGTTGCTTTTTGAAGGCTGCTTGTAAGGAGTGTGATGTACCCAATCCCAACTTTCAGGGTCACATATGAATTTCTTTATAATCTTCTTCCTCCTGCCCTCTGAGCTTCATTGCCTCCAAACATTCATAAACCCAACCACGTCACATTCCTCAAACATGCCCTGTGCTTTCTCTGTCCAAGCTTTTGTCTGTGCTTCCTTTGTGCATCACTGCTCTTTTTTTTCTTTGCCAAGTCGTGATGGAATATAGATGACTACTCTTGCTTTTTTCTTTCTTCTTCCTGTATTTATTCTACAACTGTGACTTCTCTGGAAGAATTAGGTGTTGCCTGTGTTTTGTGACACTTTTCACGTCCTACTTTTTTTTTTTTTTTTTTTTTTTTGAGACAGAGTCTCGCACTGTTGCCTAGGCTGGAGTGTAGTGGTATGATCTTGGTTCACTGCTGCAACCTCCACCTCCTGGGTTCAAGTGATTCTCCTGCCTCAGCCTCGTGAGTAGCTGGAATTACAAGCTTTTGCCACCACACCCAGCTAATTTTTTGTATTTTTTAGTAGAGATGGGATTTTGCCATATTGGCCAGCCAGGCTGGTCTTAAACTCCGGACCTCAAATGATCCACCCTCCTTGGCTTCCCAAAGTGGTGGGATTACAAGTGTGAGCCACTGCACCCAGCCACACTTTGCATGTACTTCTGTTACAGAACTCTGCTGTAGTTAGTTAGCCATGTATATTCCTCTCCTCTAAGATCACAGCCCTCTATGGAGCATGGAGTGTGTTCTTTCAAAGAACACCAAAGCATGGCATATAGCAGGCAATTAATAATTAGGCTATAACTAAAGCATGGCATATAGTAGGCAATTAAGAATTAGGCTGAAATAATACCCTGATAAATAGTAGGATCAGTGTGAATACCGCTGGAGGCTGTGTGGGGAGGGAGAATATCAAAGCACAGAGACGGGGTTAGATTGTGACACTTGAGGAGACATGAAAGATGCCAGCCTTATCAGAGAAGAGATTACAGGACCGCCACAGTAGGAAGCTAGTT
>PVKV010033908.1:0-18215 GCA_004027835.1 Alouatta palliata
AATTCTCCTGCCTCAGCCTCCCGAGTAGCTGGGACTACAGGCACGTGCCACCATGCCCAGCTAATTTTTTTTGTATTTTTAGTAGAGACGGGGTTTCACCATGTTGACCAGGATGGTCTCGATCTCTTGACCTCGTGATCCACCCGCCTCGGCCTCCCAAAGTGCTGGGATTACAGGCGTGAGCCACCGCGCCCGGCCCCATGTTCTTATTTCAAACAAAACTACTGCTAGAACTTTTTCCCTAATGAAATGACAAGTGACAGGAACAAAGCATTATGCCAAGATAGTCATGGCATTCTTCTTCACACCTGGAAAAAAATTAACACAATCAAAATGTTTAAGACAATCAAAATGTTTAATCATGGGGCAGGTTAAAATGCGTTAGATGATACCCACAAAATGAAATATGCCAACATGAAAAATGGTATCCTTGAAGATTTTTTAACAACATGAAAAAATACTCAACATATCACTTTAAGTATATAAACAATATTCAAGGCTTTGGGGGCTTTTTTTGTATTATTTCAATTTGATTTTAAAATAGTAGGCGTAAAGACAGAAAGAAAATATCCATAATATGAATTACAGTTATCACAGATAATTGTTTATTTGTTTGTTGTTTGTTTGTTTGTTTGAGACAGTTTTGCTCTTGTTGCCTAGGCTGGAGTGTAATGGCGTGATCTCAGCTCACTGCAAACTCCGCCTCCCAGATTCAAGCGATTTTCCTGTCTCAGCCTCCTGAGTAGCTGGGATTACAGGGCATGCTGCCAAGCCTGGCTAATTTTTGTATCTTTAGTAGAGACAAGGTTTCATCATATTGGTCAGGCTGGTCTCGAACTCCTGACCTCAAGTTATCTGCCCATCTCGGCCTCCCAAAGTGCTGGGATTACAGGCATGAGCCACCATACCTGATCACAGAGACTTTTTGTTTCTTTCTCTTTTTTTTTTTTTTTTTTTTTTTTTGGTATTTCTCAATTTTTCCACAATGAATATGTACTACTTTTATAATCTGAAAAACCACCAAATACAATAAAAGTCTACTATCATGTTTAAAACTCTAAAATGTAGAAATTGTATCAGTATTACATTTTATGAACTTTTCAATGTCTTTAGACATTTTTCAGATGACTACATTTTTTGAGGTGATATTTTTTATGATAGGCTATAAACTACATGTAACATTCACACTGCATTTTTTTTTTTTTTTTTTTTGAGACGGAGTTTCGCTCTTGTTACCCAGGCTGGAGTGCAATGGCGCGATCTCGGCTCACCACAACCTCCGCCTCCCGGGTTCAAGCAATTCTCCTGCCTCAGCCTCCCAAGTAGCTGGGACTACAGGCATGTGCCACCATGCCCAGCTAATTTTTTTTGTATTTTTAGTAGAGACGGGGTTTCACCATGTTGACCAGGATGGTCTCGATCTCTTGACCTCATGATCCGCCCGCCTCGGCCTCCCAAAGTGCTGGGATTACAGGCTTGAGCCACCGCGCCCGGCCTCACACTGCATTTTTATTCCATACGCAGAAACTATAACAAGAATATGATTGGACCAACTTTAATTTTCCCATAATAAGATAAGAAATCAACTCTAGACATGACTTCTTAGAGGCAAAGCTAGTTTTCCTAGAAGAATTGCTTCATTGCAGCCCTTCTGATGTTGAGGGAAAGGCTTCTGTTCAGAACACACTTCTGGGTTGCACCCCCAGTCTCACTGTGACACTGACCCCTGGGCAGCCACTGGCCAGATGACTCTTTTAGCTTCAGCTGCTCTTTCTTATTTTGGAACTTCCTTTCATTAGAACTAAATAGCCATTTGCAACGCCTTTCCTAACTCAGATTTGGAAGGTACCCACTTTTTCCAAGCAAAGTAAGAAAACTTCTATGAGAATACATAGATTGAATCTCTACCTCTGCTAGGACACTCGCCTCCACCACTCCAACCCCATTTTTGTGCTTGATCTTTGGGTGGTGGTGTTTTTCTCTAGCTGAGATGTCAATATGCTTTTGTTCTCATGGTTTTCTACCTAGCACTTTTACGTCTGTCATCTCCATAACACAAGTTTCTGAAGCTGCTTCCTTCTTTCTCCTTCTTTTAGATCTTCATAATGTTGAGGATTTCGCCCTGCATGTGGTACACATGCAATCAATTGTTCATGATTGATATGTTTCTCAGGATTCCCTCTCAAAATTGCATGACTATTCATTCACACAAGGGCTAAGAACTGCCCTTCTCTTACCTGCACTTGCGCACTGCATTTGTGGTGGGCGTTTTGATGGGCAGTAGCAGGTCCTTTGTGTAGGCTGCACTGAGAGTCAGGGTCTCACCGTCACAGGTCAGGGAAATCAGGACCAGCCGAGGTTCCTGGCGGGCAGTAACCATGTTTCCCTCCTGGTTGATCACAAGCCAAAACCTGTCATTTTCAAAACACAGGATATGTGTGAACCATTATGACAGGAAGCCAGACTCTGGGGGAGCTTCAATTAGACACTGATATCATCTTTGATTTCTTCCCCATAAGTCTGGTGTGTGGGAATTTGAGTGTGTGTGTCTGTCCTAACCATCACACCAGCAGGACTGAGTCTGTCACTTAATTTCAAAGGGTTTAATAACCACTCAAGCATCCAACATATACCTGCAGAACAGTTTGAGCTTCTGGATGGCACAGAGATCAAAGATGTTAATTGTATTCTCATCTCAATCTCCAGAAAGCCTGATCGCTTTCATCAAACATGCCCCAAGCAGATGACAAGAATCAATTTTACAGGAAGATTTTAAGGGCAGGAGGAAACACAGGATCTGGCATCAGGTAGACCAGGTAGGCAGTAGGCTCTCGTCAATGGAAATAGCAGGACTGGTGCTCATACAGTTCACAGAGCATAGAGTTTAGCTGAGCAACAGTGCCACTTACACTCTGCCAGTCACCTCCTCCACCTTTTAAAAATTGTTATGTTCCAATATTCAGTGCCGTTCATTCTGTAATTTGCTGAATTAGACAGTATTTTTTTTTCCTGGCCCAGTATTGCCCTTATTTCTCCATTTGTCTTTTTTCTAGGAACTACCTGTACACCATTAGGTAGTTCCTAGAAAAAAGACAAATGGAGAAATAAGAGCAATAGAGAGAGCCAGTTCCAGAACAAGAACAACACATTTTTGTCGGTTATCTCTCAGCTACAAAGGAAGATAAACATACTGGCGTTTCAATCATTTCAGTACACACAGATCAAATGATTACAATTATAGAAGTAAGCGTGTACTTTTGAGATTTCCAGACGTAAGAAAAAAATATGGCAGATACTTTAGATCATTCAAGATATTTCTTGCATCACTTCCAGCAAGTTATCATGGTTGAGTTGTTCAGCTACACTAGAAAAATATCCTTAGTATAAGCCCTTTCCCTAACTGCCCTTTTATCAGACTTTGCTTCCACACACACAGAGGCTTCCCCTGCTCCCAATTCCTTGGGACTAGCAGGTGAATATTCTCTCTAATATTCTTCCTGGTAATGGCAGTTTAGATCTTTCTAAAATGCAAATCTAACTTTATCACCTCCTCATTCATAATCCTTCCATGGTTCCTGCTTTCAGGATAAAACCAACTGTTAAGCAAGGCATGCACAGCCCTTCATGATCCAGCAGCTGCTCCAGCCATTCTTACTTCCCCAGGTATTCACACAGACCAGTCTTTTATATATTTATTTTAATTGCAGTAAAACATATATAACAAAGTATCTAGCATATTCCTATGTATAGACCCAAAAGAATTGAAAACAGGAACTCAAACATATATTTGCGTATCAGTGTTCACTGCAGCTTTATTCAAAATGCTAAAAGGTAGAAACAGCCCAAGTGTCCATCAACAGACAATGGAATTTTTTAAACATGATTTTAAACATTTCTGAAGTGTACGATTCAGTGGCAGTAAGTACAGTCACAGTGTTATGCAACCATCACCACTATTTGCAAAACCTTTTCATCATCCCAAACAGAAACTCTGTACCAATTAAGCAATAACTCCTCGTTGTCCCATTCCCCCAGCCCCTGGTAACATCTAATCCACTTTGTCTCTATGAATTTATCTACTAGACATTTCATATAATTAGAATCATGCAATATTTGTCCTTTTTTGTCTAACTTATTTCAGTTAGCATTATGTTTTCCAGGGCCATCCATGTTACAGCACGTATCAGAACTTCATTCCTTTTCGTGGCTGAATAATATTCCCTTCTGTATATATCGCACATGTTGCTTATCCACTCATTCATCAATGGACACTGGAGTTGTTGCCACCTTTTGGCTACTGTGAATAACGTCATAACGAACATTCAACATTCAGTGTTGCAAAGAACATTCATCCTATTTATGTCCCAGTTCCTTTTCATAACTATATTAGAGTAAGCCAGTCCAACCCATGTGGCCCAACACAAATCCATAAACTTTCTTAAAACATTATGCGTTTTTTTGTGTGATTTTTTTTTAGTTCATCAGCTATTGTTACTGTATTTTCTGTGTGGCCCAAGACAATTCTTAATCCAATGTGGCCCAGGGAAGCCAAAAGATTGGACCCTCACCTGGCATAGAGTCCCCAGCCTTTCCCCCAGCATACCCCATCCTTTCAAGCTGAGTACCTTTGCTCAGCTTATTCCCTTTCTAGAAAGTTCTTCTCCTAACTTACCCAGCAGGTTCTGAATCATTTTCCTGTTTTCAGCTCAAGCTGTTACTTCCTCTCTGAAGTTGTCCCTGACGGCCCTGCCCACCTTCCAGCACTGCGTCATCTATGCTCCCTGGCACTGTCACAACCTCTGTTTAGTCGGGTATCACCTAGGACTGTAAGCCAGTGTTGACTTCTCTTGATCACACTTTTTGGGAGTGTGTGATGACGAAATAAAGCATTTATCATAGTGTCTGTTACAAAGGGCAGCTCTTCTTGCCATCTATCATAACATGAGCTCAAAAACTGCTTTTTGAAACCATGTAGTAAAATGCCACTGCCCTTTGCCTCTGGGGCCTACAAAAACTAATTCAGTAAATTCTATCACATTTCAGAGCCTTCTATAGAAAACATGGAATATTTAGGATTCTTGGCTTCCTTCCTGAAGCAAAGATGCATGCATCTATCACCTTTCAACTATGTCATGAATTGCTCTCTCTCTCTGGGGAGCTGGTAGGCGAAAGGTTACAGAATTGCTCTCTCTCTCTGGGGAGCTGGTAGGAGAAAGGTTACAGCTCCCGTCAGTCCTGTGTTACTTGCTGAGCTGTGAGGGCTGCTCTGGAAAAGAGTTTCCAGTGTAGCCTCACAGTGAGTCCCAGAGCTGGTCTGAAACCAGACCCCAAAGAGGACAAAGCCACCGGCTCCTGGGTTTTGCAACCTTCACTGAACCCCAGGAATTCAGGCAGCTTTCAGAATCCAGACAGGACATTAACAAAATCACTCTTCGCAACGCCCCAGTATGCTAAAAAAAGTAAGAGTCCTGGTCCAGCTGCTGTGTAGCTCTGAAGTCAGTGTCTTTATCCACAGGAGTACTTGAGAGAATTGAGGAAAATGGCATTTCCAATGGCCCCCTATTTATTTTATTTTTATTTCTGTTTTATTTTATTTTTTGAGACGGAATCTCTCTGTCGCCTAGGCTGGAGTGCAGTGGTGTGATCTCAGCTCACTGCAACCTTCGCCTCCCAGGTTCAAGAGCTTCTCCTGCCTCAGCCTCCCGAGTAACTGGGACTACAAGCCCGCGCCACCACACCCGGATAATTTTTGTTTTTTTGTTTTTTTTAGTAGAGACAGGGTTTCACCATATTGGTCAGGCTGGTCTCGAACTCCTGACATCGTGATCCACCTACCTCGGCCTCCCAAAGTCCTGGGATTACAGGCGTGAGCCACCGCGCCCGGCCAATGGCCCCTTTTATGTTTCAAGAAGGGATTCATTCAACTGCTGTCATTACTATAATGAGGACTCCGTAGAGCTTTTCCCCAAGATCTCAAGAAAGTCACTCGAAATAAAACGACCAGGAACCAATTCCTTTAAACTGGCCGCCACCGCTATATGGAGATTCAGAAGTTTGCTCACTGGCAGACACGTGGGAGCGACACCACACCTCAGCAGGAGCACATGATGCCAAAGAGCCAGTGGGAGGTGGAAATCCGCCCACCCCAGGAAAGCGGGTCCACGCACTCAGAGTCCCAGAGCCGCGGGGTCTGATGTAGGGAGTGAGGGTTCCTTTTTCTCTTTGGCCTTGTCTCACCCAGCTCCCAGTTTCTTTGTAATGGGAGGAAGGAGCTGTCAGCAGAGTCGGCAGACCTCCCCTGCGCTCCTCCCTTCTCACCCCCGTACCCGAGCCGAGCCGGCGCTGCCCTGTCCCCGCGCTCGGCAGTACCTGTCCCGCAAGTTGCCGCTGCGCAGCCCCAGGGCGGTGCACTCCGCCTCGCTCACCGGCACCCCCTTGCAGGATTTCACCGGGTAGATCCAGAGCTGGGCCACGGTGCCAACCTGCTGCAGCCGCCGCCTGGGCCAAGCGCGGCGCCAGGCGACGGCCCCCAGGGCCACGGCGGCTAGTCCCAGCGCGGCGACCTGGAGCCACCCGGGCTGGGGCTGCGCGAGGAGGACAAAGCGGGCCAGCACGGAGGAGCCGATAGCGCCCATGGTTGGCTCCTCCATGAGGTGGCGGAGGCCAGGCCGGAGCACACTGGTAGCCCCGGGCCGCCGCGGGAAGGTTTGGCCTTTGGTCTCAAGCCCGAAGGGTGGGCAGCTCCTGAACCCTTCCGGGCCAATCAGAGCACTGCGTCCTTCTGGGGAGCGGCACAGGCCGTGGGAGGTGGTGGCTCAGCTTCCACGTGGTCTGCGCCCCGCTGCCTCTGCCACCTTTCGTCGCCTGCAGCAGGAGGGCGCTGTGCCCTCCCCCATAATCGCTGCAAGTGACCAATTATTTATTTATTTATGGGGTTCTTTGATCTAAAATAGACAATATACAACATTTGCAGGACAAAGCGTGATTTTGAAATTAGAAATCAGGCAGCGGGCAGCAGCCTCTCCTGGAAATATTGGGGGGCAGGTCGGTCCCGCTTGTGCAGTGTCCAGCTCTTTGCTGCCCCCGCCCTCCTCGCAGGCTGCCCAGGGGCTAGGGAGCTTCCAGAGTGGGGGTCTGAAGGAGGAGGATCCTACCAGGCCCTCCAGCCAGCAAGCCGAGGCCAGAGTTCTCCGTGCGGCAGCTCGGAGCGGCAATGGGCGCCTGAGAGCGCCTCCTACGCGGCCCGGGCTGCTCGACGCTTCCCGAGAGGAGCCTCTGGCTAGAACTGCTTTGGCAAGGGTCTTGGCTCAGAAGGTTAGCACTGCACAAGGTTTTCAGCTGCTTCCACCGTGAGGGAATGTCACTTGGTCCTGCAGGCGCTCACCTCAGTCACTTGTCATTTCCAAATCAGGCTATATTCCAACGTCAACCTACCCTGAACAGGGTGGTTTAGGAGTCAGGCTCCTGTTTGATGTACCAAGCTATTAAAGAAAAATTACTCAGACCCTTGTTAAAAAGACAAGAAAGACTATTTAAGGCTATTGCAACAGGGGCATCACAGCAGGGGAAAGAGATTGGGCTCAACTCTATATTACAGCAAAGATAGCTAGGGATTTGTAGCCAAGGAGCAAAGTTCCTCAGGGTTAGTGAATGGAAAATCACTAAGAGGAGACATCAAGTGTGGAGAATTCTTGATAAATCCACTTAACAGGGATTCTACTGAACAAGGCAAGGACTTACACACTGAAGGTGACAGATGAGGACTCTGAGTGGACATCAAGGGTGATCAGTATTAAGGATGGGAGAATACTCCTGAAACTGACTAAGCAGGATTCCGGCTAAAACTGGGCTCTGCAGGGAATAGGGTGGCAAGTTCAAGGCCTCATGCAGAAGAGGGCTCAGATCAGACCGAAGTTTGGTCAAGGGGATTCTGTGTCATCCCAGCTCAGCCATGGTCCCCTGAGCCAGGAGTGTACATTTCAAGACTCAGCCAGAATTGTCCATGCAGGGCCTTGGATGAGAGAAGCGAGAGTCTGCTAAGAGAAAAGAACGACACTCTTCTTCCAACTGACAACTCACCACAGACCAGTTCAGTGTTCAGGGAGGCTCTGTCTTTATTGGCCTGAATACTTAGCCGTCCTGTTTTTCTGCTCTATTCTCTACCAACCCCAGGTCACACCCTCTCTGTGAAGGACACAGCTCAGCAGGATGAGGGACACGATCCTCCGGTGGAAAGGCAGCTTGGGGGCACCAAATGTTGTGCATTTCTGTTTATCTCCCTCCTGATTTTCTCTTTGGAAATATAAGAGGAAAATGGCTTCCCTATTTTAATGGTTGACTTTAAAGTTCCAATTTTTCAATTTCGTCACTTCCAGAATTTACCCAGGGCTACAGCTCACTTACCACTTTTACCTCACAGGTTATGGGGAGTGGTGGTGAATTTCAGTCCCAGAACCCAGCAAAGGAAATTGGAGGAGGAGGGAACAGTCGCTCCTCACTGACCACTAGGAAGGTCCCTTGTAGACACTGGCCATCCTGCGGTAGACAGGCCAGCTGTGTGCCTGCAGTTCACGACACCCTTGCCCCTGCCAATGACAAAAGCCAGTGTTTGTGGAGTCAGACTGTGTCTCTGGAGGCAATCAGAAAGGATAAGGAAAAATAAATTGCAGTGACTCAAGTTCTAATATAAAGAGAAAAACCCAGGAAGAAGACTCACAAATACCGAAGATAAAGCAGGATTGCAATTCACATTTATTATTTACAAAGAAACCACAAAATTGTAAGTGGGTGAATTCATCTATAGACTACTTCAGTGAGTATTTTTTGCTTAAGATCATACCAAAATAGTTTGTTTCTTTTTGTTTGCTGTCTTCCTCCCACTTCTACTTTCAAAATTCCATTCTCTTTTAAATGTCATCCTCTCCTTTATCTTACCTGGAATTCCAGGTGGTATATCTGACAATTTCACACAGTTACTTTTATATGGCTTAATAAAGGTGTGATGGACAAAAGTGTAAAGCAAAGTCTATAAGATAATTTCCATAGTCATGCGCAGCCCTGATTCCATAATGCTAGAGTAAAAGGCACATGAGTGAAAAGTCAATGGGACTCCATAGCCATGTAAAGAACAACATTAGGCATTTGTGAGTGTGGTAACATGTGTCCTACTCATCAAGACACAGTGATCTGTTGCTTCCCATTTCTCCTAAAACATAGACTGACAGGTAATAAAAGGTATACATTTAAAAAATTTTTTTTGCAGCTTTTTAGTTGATTCATTAAACTTGCTTTATTCATCAATATTAAAGTCAGGAAGTAAAAAGGCATAAATAGCCATGATAACACCCAAAATAGTTTTTTGATGATGTTAACTATTTTTGAAGCCTTCAATACCTAAAACTTACATATATACCTTCACATTCCCACGTCTAATACTTTCCTTGCATTAACCTGGAGGATACACAACTTTGAAAAGTCAAAAATCAAGATTCCTCTCCAGGGTAAAAGTGGTTGAAGGCTGGATAATAAGGATTTGCTGATGTATTGTTGCCACTGTTGTTAAGATCCCAGTCAATCCCTCCTGGTTGCTGAAACCTGAATAAATAATAAGAATCTCTGGTTATTTGGTGATTTATCCTACCATTCATAAATAATTCAAACTCCCACAAAACAGTCACTTATTGAGGTTACACATATAAATGTATGGGACAATGCTGTGCAGAAAACATGGCCTATCACCTCTAACCGCTTCAGCTCCATGGCCTTCCGTCAGCTAACCTATCTGAGCTTTTGTTTCTCATCCATAAAATGCCTATTATCATATCTGTCTCACAGAGATCCTCGCATAAAGAAAGATTACACAAGGCCTTCTGGGTAGCAGAGACAACTAGAAATTGAGACTGAGTGAATCACAGATGTTCCTTGCCTCCATCCATGGCACAATAGGATCTGATTGGGTGAGTTTGTGACCAAGTGATATGGAAAACCCTCCATCATTAAGGTATCTCACAACCATTGGGCTCCCACAGATGCTGAGAACATATGAAAGCCCTTGGCTCACACACTGATCCAGGTCCAGTCAATCATGGCTGGAACAGCAGGATACAGGATCAGTTTCACTGAAGCTAGATGGCTCAGACTTGGGTCCACTATCCCCAGATGGGGCTTTTAGAAATGGCAGGCACTTAGGAGTTTCACAACTTCCTCTCTAGTTTTAATACTTATTGTATTTCATCAAATCCAAGATACACTAATCATAAGATGCACCATTGTCTTATGCATCACTGATGTTTTTCAAAAGGCATCCTGAATGTCATAAGAAGCTGACAGATATTAGAGATGGGTTATGCAAATGTCTAGTCATAATAGAAGTCAATAGAAATGTATTTCCTTTTTGCCCACCTCGAGGGCAAAGCCTGTGTCATCTTTATACCCACTATAGAAGCTAAGACTGGATCATGATGGAATGATGGCAATAAAAACAGTAGCTAATATTTACTGAGCACTTGATTTGTATTGCAATGCTGCAACTTCATGTGAGTTAATACTCAAGAGAACTTTTACTGGTTGCTTTGGTAAGTACTACTGTTCTCACTTTGCAGATAAGAGTACTGAGACTTTAAGAGAAGTTAAACAGCTCAACCAAGTTAGGAAGATGCTTGGATTACAAACCCAAGTCTATCAAATGCTAGATCTAGACCTGCTAAGCCACTATGTTACACCGTCCTTAAGGACAGTCAGATTGTGTGTGGAAAGACTTCAAAGGCAAGTAACACACATGAGAAGCTCAGGGCAGAATCAGAGAGAAGAGTGGTCAAGGGTTTTGGAGATGAGGTGACTTTAAGAACTGGGTGGATTTTATGAGATGACTTGCTTAAAATCTCCAACTTGAGGTCTTCTGACCAACTTTCTCATTCCTTTAATTTGGGAGTTAAGCTTTTACCTCCAGGAGTTGGGGCTGTATTGGGCACAATGAAATCAGCATGAGAACATTATTTCCTAACTCATGATTCAGGAATCACCTCGATGAATAGATTTTTTTTTTTTAAACTTCAATTATACTTTAAAAATACATTTCATAAAAAGCATTCAATTTAAACATTTTCCCCAAGTTGATGTTGAATAATTTAAACATTTCCCCTTCTATCTGAGACAGAAAAAATAAAAACATAACTCTTGAGAATCACTCACCTTCCTTTCCCTATTCCTTAATACTATTCTGTAATGAGCTGTGAGCATATACCTGTCTTTCTGCTGGGGCTCTTCCATCACCATTTATCATTGAACGGGAAATAGGGGTAGAGAAGGCTGGAGCAGGAGTACAAAGATTACTGCGGGGAATGGAATTTAAGGACATTTTCTGACTCCAAAGATCAGAATACGAAACTGCTCATTCTCTCAATAATTAAAGCAGCATAACATAAAAAAAAAAAAAATTAACACAAGAAAACGCAGCAATGGCCTGAAGACAGTGTATTCAGAAGCAAAGCTGACCCTTTACCATATCACCCTGGTGCGTCCATCACTACACCATCCGATACACAGGGTCGCCAACTCTCAGGCTTCCAATTTTTTCTACTGAACAATAGACCCCAAAAAGTGGAGACGACTTGTATAGTGCCCTCTCGGAAGGATCACACAGGCGGTAGCTGAAACAAGCAACAATTCAATCGTCAGACACAAAAAGGAAATACTGAAGTATTCTCAATAGAACTTAAGCTTGCCGTCTAGGTTATTTATAAATACACAGCAGGGATTTTCTAAAACGTTGACAGAGAAAAGTCTGTGGACAATCAGTCAAACTGCAAGTAACTTCTAGCCTTTCTAGAAGTATTCTGAAAGTCTAAACAATTTCCCCATGGCTTCAGTTTAAGGCCAGAAGGAAAAATCGTATGTGTAAGTATAAAATAAATACTTTGTCTATATGGATACCTTCAATTTCACAACTCATTGAAACAAATGCCCATGAAAACTCAAAATGGAATGGCCCTGAACTCTGCAAACGTTTTGTTTAGTGCATTTAAGAACCATGCTTTCAATCCCCTCCAGGTTTATAAGCCCAAAGCTGGGGTTCACTGGTGAACAAAGCGTCAGAGATGCAGGTGGCAAGTGGGCCTGGACTATTGCAGAAGTTTCTCCACTGTCCTGTCTAAAGAAAACAATAACTTTCATGGCATTTTAAATAATTATCACCACATCTTAAAAACCAAAAACAACACAGATTTGCAAGTCTGAAGGCGTCATGAAATAACCTCTTCTCTAAGCTAAACCCATTGGAAACAAACCACAAAACAGAGGAAAGAGAAATGAACTACAATACAGCTCCAGAGAACGTTCTGCCTAAAAACACTCCCTACGTTGGGAACTAAAGTCAGCCAAACTTCTTTAAATAACAAAACAAAAGAGAAATTGTAGCATAAAAGAAGCTCCTGGGTAAACAAACTCTAACAACTCATTGCATTCCTTTTTTTCTAATATTTTATTATGTAATTTCAATTATTCTCATATTCCTTGATATCAATTTTAATAAAGGAATTTGAGTTGCAATAAACATGATTAAATAAAGTGTTTGAGGCCTAAATTTGGAAAGGCACATATAAATATTATTAAAAATTAATACGAGAGATATTAAAATTTCAAAATGTAGTATTATGCAATTCAAAGTTTATCAAGGCTGGGAGTGGTGGCTCATGCCTGTAATCTCAGCCTGTTGGGAGGCCGAGGCAGGCGAATCATTGAGGCCAGGAGTTCGAGACCAGCCTGACCAACATGGTGAAACCCTGTCTCTACTAAAAATACAATAATCAGCCAGGCATGGTGGCACACACCTATAGTCCCAGCTACTCAGGAGGCCAGAGCAGGAGAATCGCTTGAACCGAGAAAGTGGAGGGTGCAGTGAGGCAAGATCATGCCACTGCACTCCAGACAGGGGGAGACAGTGAGACTCCTCTCAAAAAAAAAAAAAAAAAAAAAAAAGTTTATCCAAACCACTAGAGAAAGCTTATATCTTCCTTAAAGCAGACATACCACCTAAACCCATAGGTAGTTCTGGGGTGGAGATAATATTTAAAATACACTGGCCACTTTGGCATTGTACCTCTTCAGGGTGTCCAGTGGCTCTTTCCTGTCTATGATTCCAGCGTCTGGGTCCACCGTAGTCAAAATACACCTGTGAGACAATAACCAAGGGTGAGGTGGTGGTTAGGAACCAATGGGTGGGCCACGCCACAGTCCTGGGGTCTAGCAAGGTCCTTACCTGGAGCACGCCATTACCCTTTTTATTTCTACACTACCAATTAGGAGTTCATCCCAGGTATCCTAGGAGAAAAGAGAAAGTTATCTTTTAAATGGAGGCTTCATTAGTCTTTGAGTTCATTTATTCTTTGACTCATATCAAGTATGAAATTATTACAGCCGAAGAATGCAGCACACAGTGACACCAAGAAATATCTCCCAACGGACCCAAAGGGAGGCAGCATGCTGGCAAGTTCAGGTCCACCTCCTGATGCCCTCTCAAAACCCGATTCCATCGTCACAGGGATGACAGATCTTCTCTAGGGCACAGTTTGGCATGTGAGTCATAAATTAACAGGAAGGCCAATATGTAGATATACAATGAGAAATGTGTAACTTGCAAGACAAGCCTACGCTTTCCTCATAGCTAAGCTGAGATGGAAGCCAAGTTACGATCTGAGGGTTCGCTGAAGAGTAGGGACGTCACCCAAGAGAAGGAAGTCATGATTCACACATTCAGTACTGCTACCTCCACAGACAGCCTGCTAATGGGGTCCTGATCCCACCGTCACTGACTGTGCCTTGCTTTCCCACCCTTGAATACAGGCACCACCAGCACCTGCCTCATGGCTGCACTCAATCCTTACGACTTTGAGGGAGGCACTGTCAAGAGCCCCATTTTATCCAAAGAAATGGAGGACTAGAGAGATATAAAATTGTCCCAAGGTCACACCAGGAGGATGTAGGGCAGCTGGGTTTGAAATATTTCTGATTCTGAAGGTAGGACTTTGAACCACCCAGCTTTTAACCATATATATACAGATTTATATGTGCACATATGTGTATACAGAAACATATATGAGGGATGTATAGATTGTATTATATATATAATATGACTTGTTTTTATGTATACACACACATGCACATACATATATATATATATATATATATATATATATATATATATATATATATATATAAGGTGGTTATATGGATTATATTATAGAGAGGCAAAATATCACCTCTCCCTTCTTAGGGTTTTTCAGCTGGGCCTGAGAATTAAATTGACATAAAATAGATCAACAGGAGAAATGCATACATATTTATTTAATCTACTTTTACATGGCATAGGAAACTCCACAACAAAATGAAGATGCAATTAGAGTTGAACACTTATATTTATATACGGAATTGGGCAAAGATGTGGCGGGGCTGGGGAACTTAACTGGTTAGAGAGTGACAGGGAAGATGGTTTAACAGGGTTTGTATGGATTTCCCTCAGCCTCAACTTTTTGTCCTTGATGATAAGCATGACACTTTTCTCCTGGTATTGGGAGACATCTTTCACACAGGAATTTCGTCTCCTGCTTTTAAGAAACAGAAGGAAGGGCAGCATGATTTTCTGGCACCTGCTGTTTTTCAAGTGTCCTTAACTCAAAAAAGTTAATATGCTGCAGCAGCGTATTTTGGGGCCATGTGATCTTAACTCCTTCAGTATTGCATATACATATATGATATGAGACATGGTATGGTTTGCATCTGTGTCCCCAGCAAATCTCATGTCGGATTGTAATCCCCACTGTTGGAGGTGGGGCCTGGCACAGGGAATTGAATCATGGGGGTCGATCCTTCATGAATGGTTTAGCACCATCACCTTGGTGCTGTTCTTAGGACAGTGAGTGAGTTCTCGTGAGATCTGGCTGCTGAAAAGTGTCTGGCACTTCCCCTTCACTTTCCTGCTCCTGCTTCTGCCATGTAGGAAGCTGGATCAGAAGCTTCCCAAGGCCTCCCCAGAAGCAGAAGCCGCTGCACATCCCATACAGCCTGCAGAACTATGAGCCAATTAAACCTCTTTTCTTTTTTTTTTTTTTGAGACAGAGTCCCACTCTGTTGCCCAGGCTGGAGTGCAGTGGCACTATCTCGGCTCACTGCAACCACAACCTCCGCCTCCCAGGTTCAAGCGATTCTCCTGCCTCAGCCTCCTGAGTGGCTGGGATTACAGGCACATGCCACCACACCCAACTTATTTTCTTATTTTTAGTACTGACAGGGTTTCGCCATGTTGGCCAGGCTGGTCTCGAACTCCTGACCTCAGGTGACTTGCCCGCCTTGGCCTCCCAAACTGCTGGGATTATAGGCATAAGCCACCATGCCTGGTCTCAACCTCTTTTCTTTATAAACTATCCAGTCTCAGATATTTCTTTATAGCAATGTGAGAACAGACTAATACATATATCCAGACAGATGACAACTTTTTGACTTTGTGATGCGTTTATTGGGAGGTCACCCCATGGTAAGTCAAGAAATGTCCACACACAGGAACAGGTGTTATGTAGAGCTACATAAAGGTTGCAGGCCTCTCCATGAATAGGGAGACCATCTGTGTTCTTTATCTTTAAGGCACCATGCCTGTCTCTGCTGATACCTACTGATTTAAGGTTTGAATTTCACAGGGCAATCCTCTGCCCAGGTCTCAAGGTAGGAGGCATTGGGGTATGGGGCCTCACTACTGCCTCTGTAAATCAACAACATAGACAGTGAGTCTAAGGAATTTGGGGAAAAAAATCTTCACTAGGAAACAAAGAAACCTGTTCCTACTCACCTGGCTGCTTCGCTTGGGCAGGAGGCATGAGAGATCTGAAGTCTGTGCAGGAGGCAGAGCAGGGCACGGGGTAGGGACTAACCCCATAACGTTTCCCCCTCTGCCGCTGACGACCAGGCCATGTCTGGTCCTCCTTCAGCAGTAAGCCAGCCTCTCTCTAACCCCCTCCCCGGCCTATAGTGGTGCTTCAGCAAATGCAAAAGTTTCTCCTGTACCTAACCGGGTCTTCAAAACTCAGAAATCTCCTACTGGGCATGACCACAGCTACAGACTGAAGTACAAAAGTCTCCACGGATGCAGTGGGTTCTAAACCATCCTTTAGGAAACTGCTGCTTTGTGGAAATAAACGCCACGTTCCAAACAACCGGTTGAGGATAACTGCATGTACACACCATGTGTAGGGAATGGAATCACCATGTCCTACTCAGGACTTATTACCAGCATTACTAGTCAGTAACTTATTGCGGAAAACTACAAGACAACCAGAGCAGGGGTCTAGACTCCTGGCAGATCATGACCTCCGATGGGGTGTGACCCAGGACGGCAGCTCCTGGACTGGGTAGTGAGGACCAATAGGTAACCCTGGCCTGAAAGGCCGCCAGGAAAACTGGGCTCATTCCACCACACGAGGGCGCTGCGGACACAGAAATGGGAGCCGACCCAGCCGCCCTGTGCTGAACGGACCTAGGCTCTTCAAGTACCTTCCGTTCAATTTTTTTTTAATGAGTGTTGATGAATTTAAGATTTCCAAGCCACATAACTGTGTCAATCCTGCGTCGTTATTATGATAGAAAGCAGGGAGTCTGACAAATTCAGTTAGTCATCTATTCTCACTGTTAGACAACTGCGAGGCTCCATTTAGAAAATTGTCTGGATTGGTAAGAATTGTCTGCAGCACCCCAAAATGCCAGCTCTAGTTACTTCCTAAAATATTAATCACCACATATAATCACATATATTCTCACACTAATCCGATCACTATCAATATTTTGGTGTAAAGCATTATTTGCAGTAAAAAAAAAAAATACTATGCTAATTAAGTTTAAATGCAATTATTAATTCAGTTATTAAAAGTAATAAATTTTATACTATTAAAATAAATTTAACAATGCATGAAATTAAAATTTTCGTTATATTCTACTAGACATTCATAACAGCAAAATACACTATTCGGCAAGTTCCAGTGTCTTCTCAAAGGAAGACAGACATATGACCAACAAGCATATGAAAAAATGTTAAATATTATTGATCACTAGGGAAACGCAAATCAAAACCACAGTGAGAGGCCATCTCACACCAGTCAGAACGGCTATTACTAAAAAGTAAAAAAATAACAGGTGCTGGTAAGGCTGTGGAGAAAAGGGAACGTTTATATGATGTTGGTGGGAATGTAGTTGGTTCCACCATCGTGAAAAGCAATCTGGAGATTTCTCAAAGAACTTAAAATCGAACCATTATTCAACCCAGCAGTCCCATTACTGGGTGTATACCCAAAGGAATATAAATCATTCTACCATAAAGACACACGCATGGGTATGTGCATCACAGCACTATCCACAACAGCAATGACATGGAGTCAACCTAGATACCTATCAACAGTGGACTGGATAAAGAAAATGTGGTATGCATAAACCATGGAATACTATGCAGCCATAATAAAAACAAGATTATGTCCTTTGCTGCAACATAGAGTTGGAGGCATTATTCTAAGAGAATTACTGAAGGAACAGAAAACCAAATACCACATGCTCTCACTTAAAAGTGGAGGCTAAATAATGAATACATATGGATACAAAGAAAGGAACAACAGACACGGGGTCTTCTTGAGGGTGGAGGGTAGGAAGAGGGTGAGGATCGAAACACTGGCGGGTCCTATGCTTTACTACCTGGCTAACCAAATAATCTGTACACCAAACCCCCAGCAATACACAATTTACCGATATAAAAAACCTCCACCTGTAACTCTGAACCTAAGGTAAAAGTTGGAAATCAAAAAATAAATAAGTAAATAGGTACAGAAAAAGATTCCAGGGTCTTCCCTAAACACAGAATCAGCTCGAGATGCTTGGTGCGCCCCCTGCTGGTAATCAACCTTTCTACAGTCTGCGGAAATCTAGGCCCCAATGACATTCACTTAGAGTGCAGGGATAAAACCACGGAGTTTTCCAGCTGAAAGAAACAAGGCCGGGCGCGGTGGCTCACGCCTGTAATCCCAGCACTTTGGGAGGCCGAGGCGGGTGGATCACGAGGTCAAGAGATCGAGACCATCCTGGTCAACATGGTGAAACCCCGTCTCTACTAAAAATACAAAAATTAGCTGGGCATGGTGGCACGTGCCTATAGTCCCAGCTACTCGGGAGGCTGAGGCAGGAGAATTGCT